>JAEQML010061033.1:0-26306 GCA_016904865.1 Pissodes strobi | reverse complement strand
ATCTCCCGCACGTCATTACGCATACGTCAAATCGGAATGATATAGGGCATGTAAAAATGTTTCATTATTAGTTGACAAGAAATTACAATTTGGAAACATTTCATAACTTAAGTGAATTGAATGTTTATTTATTTTATTTAAATCGTCTCTATTGTCGTAAATCTACTGCCTAAAGTGCAAGTTATAAGGCATGTGTAGGCCAATTCAAGACGAGGCTTCAAAAATCTTGGTCTTGCATTTTATTTCTTGTCTCGGTCCTGTCCTGGGAACCCAATATTGATATATTTATTGAAAATCGTTACATTTGAAAAATGCATGTCAAAGGAAAATAAATACAATGGTCCCTAAGCAAAGAAAATCATCATCAGATTATTATCCAGTTCCTGATAGAACAAAGGAAATCAATAGTCTAAAATTATGTCTTAACTCACTTTGTAAAAATTATGAAACATCACAGTGCATAGCACAAAAATTCAAAAACCGCAATCAGCATCACAACACATTGCTACATTTAGAACAACACGTACTAAACTATCAAAACAATTAGGGGAGACCGGGGCTAGTTGACGCAGTTTTTTCATTTTTGAGACTGGAGACAAAGTTAAACAATTTAGACCTACGCTTGAAATTTTCCCGGGAAGCTTAAGGGTTTGTTTACCGATTGTGATTAAAAAATTAATCCAAAACTTCCTGTTTTGGGTACAAAAAAATGTTGAAAAAAAAAATGGTCAGGGTGCGTCAACCAACCCCGTTCCGGGGTTTGTTGACGCAGTACCCAGGGTAAGTTGGCGCAATACCAAATAATGTTATAAATATGTATATTTTCAAAGTTTATAAACAAAAAATACTTAACAACTAAATACATGATGAGTAATAAAATAAGAAAACCAGGGTAAAAACGTCAGAACAAAAATACTTAACTAAATACAGGATTAATAATCCTTGAAAAGATAACAGCAGTAGGACTAAAAGCATCAAAACATTGGCATAAAGATGCTAAAAAAAGTGAAACATTAATTCTCATAAAATACTGAGTGTTACCCTTTTTGTTTATAGTTCCGCATAGTGCTAAAATTAGTTAAATAATAGTATTAACAAGTTAATTTACATAAGAACCTATGCGTCAACTAACCCCAGGGTACAATTTTGGGCTTTTGTGCATATTGAACAAAAACTTTTCAATATATTGAAAATTTGATAAACGTATTTTATAGGAGAGGATTTGAGCGTTCTAATGCAAAAAAATATTTTGATATCTTTAAAAATAAAAGTTTTATGATAAAATCTCTTACGTACTAAATATTTACTAAGGAGAGCGAAAAAACGAATTTCTGTCACACACACTCTACGAATGATAGAGACGAACTGAAAACGACGTTCACGCGAGCGCAACGATCTCGGCCAAAGAACATGTAGGGTTACAGTGTTGTCAGATGTTTTGGTTTGAAGAAAATTGGGGTGCGTCAACTTACCCGGTGCGCCAACTAGCCCCGGTCTCCCCTACAACTTGCAACAAAATAACAATACACACACAAATGCATCACAATCACCAAACAGCATACAAAACAACTCAGTCACACATCATACAACATTAAAAAAAACACGAAACAACATTTTAAACACATGCAGTGCTCCAGAATCACAAGTTCTCTTATCAACTGCAGATAAGAATTTCATATAATGAAAGGGGAATAAATGTGGGAGGCTCCTGTGCATAAGCGACCGCTCAGAAAACAAAAGCATTAAATTCAAAACATTTTAAGGATTATTATTGTTACAATGACCAGAATTATATGAAATTCTTATCTAAAATGACAATTTTATCATGAAGTTTATGATATCACGAAATATAGTAATGTTCATAATGTTTAATTGAAACCAAAGGAATACAAATTAAACTTTTTTGCTAGAACGGGTAAATAGTCGGGTAATAATTACAAAGAGGTTTATCTAATCTGCGTCCACTTTGCTTGGGCATTTACATAGTTCACAATGTCCTATATTTTTACAGCTGCAGTTGCCTTGCATTTATACTTAAGAAGTATTTTAGACGATTCAGACGATTTGGGTTTTGTCCTCCAAATTGGAATATATGCGTCGCCTTAAGGCCTCTTTCCAGCCCCTGTTACTGATATGGAAGAATTCTTGCTGACGCCAAGTCTGTGATTGTAGAGAGGTCCTGAAACAGTGGAGATGGAGGGCATCTTCAGGGCGCGGGATGGATTCTAGGGGGCGATTTAAAGCCGAGAATAGACTCCCATTTCTGCATGTCGCTGATGTCGTGAGGATCCATGTTAAGCAGTGCCCCAGCTGCCGGACCTGGAGCAAGAACAACACGTTTATCCCTGTCCACGAGATATGCAAAGTTTAGGTAAATTCAATTTTTTCAAAATTTTTAATAACTTCAAGTTGCCAAAAGTTTCTAACCAGTTCAATATTCGTTTTCCAGGACCAGCAAAATCGCTCATTCGCATTCACATAGGGAAGAAGACAGCATGGCATGCGCTTTTTCTCTGCAATCCGTCTATCTAGAATTAGAATAGAAATTATTTATAAAATGATAAAAAGGTGATAATTCAAAGATCAACTTTCATGGGGTGGACGCATCCCATGTAAGCTGAATCTATAGGAATTATTCAAAGCAAGCAAGATATCATTGCAACACAAATATCAATAGTTTATGAAAAGTCGGTAAATTGTGTATACACGTTGATTGACTAATAGGCGCCTACTAGCCAATCAACGGTATAAATTAACATTGTTTAAATATAATTGTAGAAATAAGTTCCACAAACCATGTTGTTATTCCAATCTAGAATTAGAGTTGTAATATTATTAAGACAATTTATAAAAATAAATTTCTTTTTGGTGCATGTGTATACCAGGCACCAGTGGATGCCCCTACTAGTCTCTCCAGCAGACTCTCACGTGTGATACGTCAAACAGTTTAAGGCATGTCAAACATTGCAAAGACATACAATGCAGTGGAGGCTAAAGGGAGTTGCAAAAGGATCAGACTGGATCCAGAATGTAACAAAACCACTGATGACATTTTGTATTGTATATATTGTATATAATGTTGTGCTGTAATATGCGACAGGAATTCTCGAATTCAGGTATTTTCATTTAAAGCAATAGAGACCGTGTTAACGTTGGGGACCAACGTTTAGAGGGCGGGGGAACGTGTGAACTACAAAAATGCATAAGCTACTAAATAAATATCACCCTATCCCAAGTTTGAACTTGAACTTGAAAATTATTATATAAACATTAAAGGCAAACTATAAACAACACGAGCAGTCAACGGGAGCGATTATGGACCTTAAGCATGCAACGATCAGCACCTTTTATGATATGAATACGCTAGCGAACCATCAGTTTGGCAGACTTTTGTCTCTCACCTACAATCAGCTCCTGAGCTGTCCACATGGGCGCTTGAGGTTCTAATCTATCCCTTTCTCCTCACCGCAACCTAGGCTTGGCTCGATCACATGGTCGCGAAATCTGGGGCTTTCATAACCGCAGTAATAAAAGTTGAGTCTATGATAAATTTGTCAAAGTTCTGAGATAGATTATTTTCTAAGCAGAATCTGTCAAGTAGTTAAAAGTGCAGTGTCATATACGAGTGATCTTACTATCAAACCAACCTTATATAAAACACAACACAAACTCTTAAGAAAAACTATATTCATGAAACAGTGACTAAAAACCTATAAACAATTCAAAAATATACCTCAAATCGAGAAAGCATCGGGCGGGTATAATAAAATCGTAAAAAAAATTGTGACTAATAGACATTGTTAATGTTTTATCATTAAGTCTTTGACCAATAGACGTTGTTATTGTTTTTAACTGAAGCTTTTTCTGTATCATCCCTTCTTACCTGACGTAGATCGATCCCGAATCTGAGATATATTCCTGCACGCTAAACAACTTATCATGATAACGATAATTATGCAATTGGTCCATTACGATAGAATGGTGGAGGTGCCGTGATTTACGTCAAAAAACAATGATCTACGTCAAAAACATTTAATTTATAATTGAAAAATTCAAATCATGCGCCTGTAATCTTTCGCGCAATGTCCGTTACAATTGGCCAATATAAGATAAGATTTTACTTAGATATACCCACTAAATATATTTCAATATAACACAAATTCAAATCGCGCATTAATGTAATAAATCATCGCAGAATACAAGTCGCCACCTAACACCAGACGCTAAAAGTAGCAGGTTCATTGAATCCAAGTGCCGCCGTCTAGGAATAGTGAAAGGAAGCTTAGGAAAGAGACTAATGCTAGTTGAGGAAGGTTAGCATTAGAACCGCATGGTCAAGCTGCATATGGTACGACCGGGTACAGGTCTGTATCTGCAGGGAAAACGACACAAAAATAAATTAACAGCTGATTTATCTGATAATTAAAAAAAAAATAGGAATCAGAAAGATATTAAAATGGAGCAATACAACAGATTTGCATAGGATAAAATAAAGGCAGCAATGGAGCAGGGACCAGAAGAAACCAGCGAAGATGACGAGGATAGGGAAAATATAATTATATATGGAACAAGTACTCAAGTAAAATAAGAAACTAAGAGAAACTAAGACAAATACAAAAATTAGGTGAGAGGCAAAGCCTCAATGTAAATAGATGTAATATAAAACCCAAGTGCTCATGGAAAATTATATATACAATGCACTTAGGAGGTTAAAATATAAATAAGGAAAATAATAATTGTATATAGTAAAACAAAAAGCAACTCAACGTAAATAAGCATGATATATTGACAATGTTTCATGATATCGTAAATTTTATGATAAAGCGTGATAAAATAGTAATTTTAGATAAGAATTTCATATAATTCTGGTCATTCTAACAATAGTAATATTTAAATTGATTTGAATTTAATGATTTTGTTTTCTTCCTGAGCCTCTCACTTCTTGCCTTACGGCAAACCCCCGCATGGTCACTTGTGCACAGTAGCCCCTTACACTTACCCCCACTCTTATCTGCATATCTTTCTCCATCTCACACACACCTACACCTCTATCGATTCATACACAAAAGCCAAATGACCTTTTTTTCTCTCTCTTTTTGTACCGATTTACGATTACTGCGAAGTACAATGGACCCTAATTTTTGTTGTTGGACGAATTCTTGCAGAGATATAGGCCGGTACTTGAATAAATGCATTAAGTTGTCGCTGAAAAGTAGGCAACCGCTCCCTGGCATGCGCGGCTGGCCGGGGAGCATATTTACACATCTTCACATACGACGGCACCAGGGTGCTGAAATCGGTTAGGGTTTGTAAGCGTTTGTAGCACTACAAAAGCTCACTGATTTCGGCACCTAATCGCGCCATGTCTTCACGGTGCAATCATTTTGCGGTAAGAGCTCTCGTGGTCTAGAGGTTTAGATGGCTGGGTCTCAACCCCCGGTCCGGGTTCAAACCCCGTTGCTTTTTTTTAGGTTAAGTTTCGAAACAGTTTTTTTCTTGATTTTGGGTATGTCTTGGGTTAGTTTGGGTTAGCACCTGGATAGTTTCCTTTTCTTGAGCCCCCGTAGCGAGCGAAGCGAGCGGAGGGCCATGCGAAAAGCGAAATATTATATAACATCGTATTTCAGGTGCCCAAATCAGTGAGCTTTTGTAGCGCTACAAACGCTTACAAAGCCTAACCGATTTCAGCACCCTGGTGCCTATGATAGCCAGTTATGTAGGTGCCGAAATCAGTGAGCTTTTGTAGCGTAATTATTGTTTACAAAGGCTCACAGTTTTCAGCACCCTGTTGCCATCGTATGTGAGGATGTGTAAATATGCGGCCGGGGAGCACCACTTCTTAACTATTACCTATAGATATGTACTTGAATCGTGCCAAGTTTCATCCGAGCTGAATGAAGTGCAAGGTTGGACTGAAAGCTCTGCCTTACCTTTCGTACTAACACTATATATGGAATTACGGCGATCGGTCCATTTTTTTCAAATTTTAGTTAGAGTTTATCAAGATAAGCTAATTTTTCATTGCACCAATTTCTTATGTACACAAAGTGATAATATAGACATGAACAGATAAAAATTATTTAACCAATAAAACAAGTATTCATGAAAATACGTTTTACAAAGACCTGTTGTATTTAAGATCAATCTGAATTTGCGTACCTACATTTAGTGCTCAATATAATTATACCTGCTTTATTTATACCATTCAATTAAAAATTATGAAGATTTACAAAAATCATTAACCGTTTTTTGTGCATTAAATTTTATACTTTTAATTATTATGTTCTAGTTCTAGGCTGTACTTCCATTTAAGTAAAAAAGTGGCAACATTCTAAGAATACATTAGAAACATGTATTAAAAAAAAATAATGAAATAACGTAACATTACTGGCTGCCGAAATCCCATGTCCAGAGTGCCTTATATCTTATTATAAAATGGTATTAGCATTTTATAAATGGTATTAGTTACTTACTTAGCGACAATTTTTAACGCAACCCCTAGTAGGCACAACAAATAAATTGGTTTCAACTGTAAACCCATTTACAGAGCTTCGGAAGAAATAGGACCGTAATTTCTTTCTAAAATTAAAATTACTTTTATCTTATGAATATTTTCAGATTTTTCTAATTAAGTTAAGTTTAAAATGAATATATTAGGACTTCTTCATTACTACTTATAACTGTATATCTAAAAAAATTGTGGAATTAAACAAAACTAAATAAATATGTTTTAGTGGTAAATATTCGGTTTTAGCGCTAGATGATTCTCAGTTGTTGAGGTCAAGCAATACCTTCTACAGAAAGGCCTGACGGCTTACGCGTGACGTCATCAAATCTGGGCAAAAGTTATCTACAGTCGTATATTTAAATGTGGAAATTCTTTTAAAATTTCACACTTACGTAGGCAATTTAGCTGCAAAAATCTCGAAAAAATATAGTAAAAACTTATTTTTTTTGTAAATTTAACTTTTTTTATATGTAGTTTAAAACGTAATTGGGCTAATACTACTTTAAGCGCGACTATTATGACTAATAATGATAATAATAATCAAAAACTAAATTGCAGTTTACTTATCTTTTGCTACATACATAATATTTAAGGGCCTCCGTTTAAAGCAAGGCTGCGAGTAGTGAACTGAGCCCTTAGACGCGTCTCATTCGTTTTTTTTTCATAAAGAAAATGAAATTCAATGCAAAAACCTTTGAATATCCAGTTTATCAAAATAGGCAGGTGGTAAAATGTCACTATAGGTATAAAGGTGTCATAATAGATAATAGTAATATCAAATTTGGTAGTGTGTTTTCTCCATCCAAAGGACCCCGCTATATTTAAATGGAAATTGCTTACCTATAGGTAAGCAATGGTATACCATTGATATTTGGATGAAATTTAGGTATGTTATTAGGCCGTCCTAAGCATAATTTTTTACCATGGGTACAACCTTGTATGCAAGACAGGTGAGCCTGTCAAAAATTAAAATACAATATCTAAAAGCAGACTATAAGATAAATCTCTATAACAGATCTTGATGATCGAGATATCGATTTCTACTAAGTCGACCAAGGTAAATCGAAAAACATCAACACCCGTCAAAACTCTGCCAACCGACAGCACTTGTCTATTTCAGTTTTTGATATTTTATGATAGGTCAGTAACTTAACCTTTATGGCTTGTATACAAATTGTGTGTTCAAAATATAAAAAAATACGGTGCTCTTAGAACCTGTCATCTGTTTTAATAGAAAAAAATACTTAAATCGGGTTAATTTCCATTTTCCAACTTAAATCGGGTTCATTTTCATTTTCCAGCTTTCTTTTTCTTTTACTGAAAAGATTATGATTATGTTTATCACAATAATTATTATTAAGAAGTGTATTTGAAATGCTGCTAAGAAAATTTTTGATATATCAATTTTAGGTGATTTTTACAACAGCTCACAACGAAAATACCTTTTAAATGTATCAGTTTTTTTAATATAATATAAGCTACTGAAACTATGCCCATAAGAGAACTTAATTCATTTCAAGTTCATTAAAACAGTATTTGGTAACTTCAAGCAGCCCATGAAGGATATGATTTAAAGCTTAAACTTACATCCTTTGGAAAACCGAAAACATGAACTTTATGCCCATTTTTATAGTTTCCATTACGGCTTTTTGAGGCATAATTACACTAAGTATCCCTTATCAAAAAACTAGCCTAAACCGAGAGAAAAACATACAACGAACAATAACTTATCGACATGGATATTGGCTGTAAACAAACTGGCCGAACGGCACACATTAGGGTATTGCACAAAAGCAACAGACCTTTAAGTTCGAAATATATGGCTGGACATATTTGAAAATACGGCTAACAATATAAATTGTATACCTAAATATACAACAAAATATTAGGTACAAGTTTCACGCACTTAAAAGCACATAAATAGTTCCGATTTCGGAAAAATGCACGAAAATAACACTAATTGCGGCAGCCATTATCGTCAATTTCTCAAACTAATCGTTTGATACACAATACGTCGAAGACGGCGAGTTGGAACTCTGAATTTTATTCGTCCAGCATGATAATCAAAGTTAAATACGGAAGTTCGCGCGATAAAATAATCAATACTTTTGCTGGGTTCCCATTCAATAGTGGCAAAAGCATTTGACTAGATGTTATGACGTAACTGAAATTTTAATATTAGCTTGTAGGCCTTTCTGTAGAAGGTAATGAGCCAAGTCCAGACCGAAAAACATTGACCTAGTCTAACTGGCATGGCGTCTTGATTTAAGACTCTAAATCTTGATTTTTCACGACAAGCCCTGGATTATTTCAAAGGTAACAATACGCTCATTTTCTCGACATATTTGGAACTTAAGAACCTATCAGTAAATTAAAGTCGTGCATCATGATACTAAAACACACACTTACCGAACAAGTTTTGATACTGATACAGAACTATGACTTTCCTATAAAAAAATATGAAGGAGCGACATACGAACGCAAACTCAATATAGTTATAGAGGTCCCCTTTTTTGTTGTAATTAAAGTCATGTTACTCAAATCGAAGTTCAATAGAGCTAATAAATATTGTTCATCATCGTGATCCAGCTTTAAAGTGGGTAACTGGGTAATTTAAATTTTAACGAGCAGAGCTGCTATTTATTTAATTTTAAGTTGAATAGACGGGCTTGTTTTCTATTACACCCCAGATGGAAGTTTGGCAAAATATGCCAATTTTGAAATACTTTCAACTTCGAAGTATGTTCTCATAAACTTGAAATATGCTCGGAAAAATATTCTGCTTGATATTATTTGAAAATTAAAGGGCTACGAATGGCGATTCAGTTTTGCGTGTTATTGATTTGATCGAACTTAGTAACTTGGAATAAAATATAATCAAAAAGACATTCTATTTTTCATTTCATATTTTCTGCGCGCGTTTACCTTCGTGTAAACCTGCTAATTTAAAAATCTTCGTCATAGTAATAATATAAAGAAGCTTTAAAATAAAATATATGTATTTGAAATAGGAAACTAAAAATAGCATCGTACAGGATATCTGTAGCTGATGCTCAATTTAGTTAGCTGACGTTTCTCATCTAACAGTTAAAGCCTGTAACTCATGGTAAAGTACTTATTAACTGACTGGAAGCTCAAATTTGTAGTCGAGCCCTTAGTAGGTTAGCTTAGTATCTACAGTGCATTTGAATTTAAGTAATTAATTTTAATTTTATTTCCTTTGTACATTTTAATACGATTTGTATAATAATATTGCCTATATTAATTTATGCTTCAGGTATTATTTTAATTACTGAGGAGCTATAGATATTTCATGACAAAATTTTTGATAAATAATAATAATAATATTGATATTTTGAACTACCATTCGACCATCATGTCTTTTGTTACTTGTAGCCTCTAACGTCTACCTTTATTGCATCTTCAGCATAGAAAAGATGAATCTTATGTCTATCCTTAGAAAAGGCAACGTGCATCAATGAATTTTCCACTTCAAAAATCGCAACAGTTCGTTAGTTAGTCTCGAGACATCAATTTCAATAGCTATTATTTTGTCAAGCGAAAAATTGGAAATTTTCTGTTTTCTCATTTACGCAGCTACGATCCCAAGATGAAAGTATATCTCGTTTTCCATCGTTCTTGGATTATTAAGAAAATTTTACACTTTCAATAGCTTTGTCTACTCACATAAAAGATGTTTCGAGAAAATATTGCTCTCTCATTTATAAGACGTATCCTAAAAAAGATGAGAACTGATGGATTACTGAAATACTCAGAGTATATTAATTTGTGATTATTTTTTGAAACTACATTGGTAATTAGGTACATGCAAAAAACATCATAAATATTTGTACAAAATTGATTTGACATTTAGATCATAAGGCAACAATTTTTTTTGAGCTCCTCATCTGTGGCTTAACTGCACTCTGACTTTAACTATTTGACAGCCCTAGAACTTATCGTTGATTCGGCTTTACTTCTTTAGGTGGGTAAGCCCAACCCCACGCACATGTGTGCTGTGAAACTCAGTTTTAGCTAGGGAATTTGGTAGCGAGTTAGGATCAAACTAACCCACCTACTACACTATGTGCTGTAGCGAGCTGGTTGAACAGGGTTGGGTGAGAATCCAAGTCTGTCGAACTAATGATTCATTTGAGAATTTATATATGTAATAAATTCTGCTGGACCTTTCACGTGTAATGTAAGGTTCATAATCGCTTGCGTTGATCGCTGGAGTTGTTTATAATTTGTCTTGAATGTTTACATATTATTTATCAAGGTCAAGATCACATTTAGTACAGGGTGATATTTACTTAGTAGTTTATGCGTCTTAGGAGTTCACAATATTCGTAGCTGCTTCTCTAGCTTTTTGAAACTTCTTTAGAAGCGCTGTAGCAGTAGAGTAAGCTGGTGAACTTGTTACAAATGTTGTAAAAAGTATAATGCGATAACAAGAGTAGAAAAGGAGATCGGCGAGGTGAATTTTGATACTGCCCAGTTCACAATTCAATCGAAGTAGGGATAACCATCTTTAATTCTCGTCTCTTCCACTTCATCCGCATCGAACTCGCCTATCTTTCTCTGACAAGGATTGATCGTTGAACGGGCCGGGGTTTCATGTATAGTATGTTCTACTATTCGTGTCAGCAAATTTGTATAAAATAAAAATGTATAGTATGTTCTACCAATCGTGCAAACAAATTTGGGTAAAAAAGTATTATTGTTGTTACATGTCAATTTATTATGAAAACATGTAACAGATATAGAGGTCAAATAAAGTCAGTTATTTCACCTTTAATCCTTCAGCTGTCTGCTAGTCCGTCAAGCTAAATATAATACTAATTATTGCACGGTTGTCGTATGACCCTAGCCTTTTATCGAGCTGTTCCAGGAAAAATTGAGAGTTCTGTAGTCGTATACGTAACTAGATTTTCTCGGGCTGTTTGATAGGATCGATCGGGCTTTAGGAACATTTTCACTGGCTTAGCACATAATCAATCAATAAAGCGTACTGTATCCTGGCCATCGCTATCGAGGAGGCGTTCAAAGTTACAGGCATTTATAGCCGTGCATTTCAAAACATTCAATAATTCTCTTCCCTTCCCGAATAACCACCCTCTCGATGATGGTATACATTAAAACAGTATCATGTATTATTGGTTTCGGAGTTTGTCGGTTATTTACCTGGATATACTTCAATATTTAATAGGAAAAGTAAAAAATTCAGTCAATGTTTATTTCTAATATGATAACCTTCAGATGAGATGGGACAGCTGACTGACAATTTTTGGTTGCCTACAAGCTAACAAGAAACAACATAATTTATTGAAAGGCTACCAGCAGTTTGATGTTAAGCGACTGTCTGAGCTTTCGCTTGATGTACGCAGGCAAGATGAGTTAGTGGTTGCGTTGTGTTCCCTAAATCTGGCAACATCGACCGGGTTGCTTCGCAGCTGGTTCCAACAGAGACGCAGGCTTTTGGTTAAAGGTACGTTTAGGCGTGAATTATTTTGCCGCGTATTCATAGTGTTAGCGTTTTTTATGTCAGGAGTTTTAATGGCCGGAATGAGATAGTTTCTGTTTGATTAGTCGTTGTGGATAATGGTTTTATCGTCGGTTTTCTTTATTCCGCCGGCAATACGTAAGATCATACCGCTTCAGGTACGTTTCATTGCCTATTGCAAGTGACACTGATACTGACACTGTCATCACAAAACATATTATTTGAATAATTACCCAAGATTTTGATTTGACAAATCCTATCCAATTTAAGTAAATACTTTGATCACAAAAAGAAGTTTTCCTATCATTTTCCGAAAATGTGCTCCTACAATGACTAGCTACAGTCGATGCTTCGCCTACTCGCGATAGGCACATTCTAAAAATCCAGTTCAAGAATCTGTTCCTCCGGAGCAATGACCCCAACCGAGATCTCCAACCACTTATGTTTTGTGATTTTTCCCTATTCAACTATGTGACTGTGCATTGTGACATAGGTAGGCACGCTCTACACCTCCTAATCTTCAATATTAGCGCATAGCAAAGAGTCTCAAAATGCATTTTTTAAAATCACAGATCGATAACAACATGGTTCAGAATATTCATCCCTGGCTGGTCAATATAAAGTAGTAATAGAACGACGACAGGCGCAGGTGCAAAGAAAACTGTCAACTCGAGGAATAGTATTTGAAACGATTTCGAAAAATCAGACGCGAGATAAAACTAATTATAACGAGTGTTACATTAAATAAAATCAATGTGGCATTTTATAGTGATAAATGTCCACAAATAGCTGGTACCGTCAGGTAGTGATCGTAAGTAAGGTAACGTTAGATATTCTAAAATGACATTGTACGTTTTTTTGGTTATCGTTTTTTCCCCCTTTGAGATTCTAACAGGATTAAAACAGCGAGCGTCTAGGATTTCAGTCAATAAGGTCTACTTACCCCAAGGAATAAATATAAAGCGCATAAGAGCATGACTATACTACACTTATCCGACGCAGGCGTTATATAAAATGAATTAACTAGGAGACTATCCAAGTGCAAACATATTAAACAAGGTACGTTATTGGCAAGTACGCTCTCAAAACAAAATTTAATATTGAGCCCCTCAAACCCCTTTTAATACCAGAATTTTCCTTCTAGTTGAGGCGAGCACGTGTGTGACCCACTTCTCCCTTTCCGAAGGATACTAAAGTAAAAGGAATTTGACCTTATGTGGTCCTTTATTTTGAAGTTTAGATAATATATAAACAAATCCCGCGCCCATTTATACTCATTTTCGGACAGTTACAAATTAATAAGAAAATATGACTTTTGACGAAACACAAGCAAGAAAATTGAGAGCACCCAATTCAATTACCACTAGATATATAATATAATTTAGGTTCTCTTAGTTCCCTACTTATGCCACCTTCATATTTCCGGGAATATTTTGGCAACACACATGTAAATTAATTAATTAAATTCGTTGGCAATTCATTTAATTTAGGAACCATACAGAGTTTCTCGGAAGGAAGGAACATTGCAAATATCTCTAGAAAGTGTGGAATTGAGAAATAGGCTCGGACACGTCGAATTTATTTTGATTATAGGCATATAAAACTAAATTGTTCTTTACAGGGTAACCGAAAGAAAGCTAGACATATTGTCACGACTAGTATTCCGTGGCACGGCGCTTTGGATAGCGTGCAGGTTATGTAGCTTAGATTAGGGATCAACTTACGTCAGGTGAGAAGGGAATAAAGAAGGTACTTTGGTACAACAGTAACAATGTTTACTGGTCAAAGACTTCATGAGCTTAAATTATACTCGATTACCAAAACATGCACGTCCTTTCGATTGAAGTATGGTTTAAATTGTTTATAGGTCTTGGTCCCTGTATTATAATAAAGTTCTTGGAGCTTCTGAAACATTTTTAATACCAAAATTTTACTTGGGGTTAGGGCAAGCACGTGTGTGATCACCTCCTTTCTTTAAGGACACTAAAATAAAAGGAAAATGACCAAAACTGATGGTCAAGCCACCAGACCGGGACCGGAATGAAAATTGCTGCCTTTTCACCGTAATAAATGGAAGCAGTATTACTCTGCTATGCACTAAAAATTCGTTGGCAATTCATTTCGAATTGCTAATATAGGAACTATACAGAGTTTCTAGGAAAAAAGGAGCATTGCAAATATCTCTAGAAAGTGTTGACTCGAGAAAAGAGACTCGAATACGTCGAAATTATTATTTTGATTATAGGAATATTATAAAATTGCACTGTTCTTTTCAGTGAATCCGAAAAAAAAGCTTGTGGCGACTAGTATTCCGTGACGTGATTTCTTGAATAGCGTGCAGGTTATGAAGATCAGATTAGGGATCAATTTACGTCAGGTGAGAAGAAATAATAAAGAAGCTACTTTAGTAAAAAAATAACAATGTCTACTGGACAAAGATTTCATGAGTTTACACTATACTCGATTACTAAAACACGCATGCCTTTTCGGTTGAAGTATGGTTTACATTGTTTATAGGTCTTGGTCCCTGCATTATAATAAAGTCCTTTGAGTTTCCGAAACCTCTTTAATACCTACCTTCTTTGTTTTCGAAGAATACTAAGGTGAAAGGAAAATGATGAAAACGGATGGCCAAGCCACCAGAACGAAACGGGTTCAAAATTGTCTGCTTTTTCATCGCAATAAATGGAAGCAGTATTGCTATACTATGCACTATAACAATATATGATATTGTCGCTCCTATGTGGTCTTGGATTTTACAATTTAAATAATATATAAACATATAATATATTTTACTTCAGTAAATACTAGAGATGTCTCCATTAACAATTTGACAGTAACATAACCTATCTGTAAAATGTTTTCTATAATTTGCCTTGAGATGCTTGCTATAATTCTAATCCTAACTATCAAATCTTGAATGCTTTGTGGTCCATCCTGATACACCATTTCCTTTAAATATTCTCACAAAAAAAGGCTGAGGGTGTCAAGTCCAGTGACCTTGGAGGCCATTCCAGGGCTCTCGTCACCAAAATTCGGCTATTTATCATACACATCCACATACTGACTTTCTGAAGGCACTGAGTTCATGATCCAATGAAGCTTAATTTGAGTCCAATACCAATAATTTCGATTGTTACCCTCCCCATTAAAAAAAATTGATCACAAAGACTCATTATTCTCTAGCAAAACTCTCTCGAATAACCACCGATTTCTTTGCAAAATTTTGTGCATTTTTACATTTTCGTTCATTTCAACTACAACTTTCTGTCTTTTTTTTTAGATATCCGCAATCAGCCATAATAAAAATGTCAACTGTTTTTTTTTCGAGAAGTTTAATAACAACTCAATAGTTGAAAATTACAAAACAAATAATTTGGTAGTGATTTACCTGCGTTCGTGTTACCTATAATTAAAATAAAATCTTTCAAAAACCCTGTATAGAGAGGAAATGGAATATTGTGTCTAAACCTTTGAATCAATGGTTTAAACGCATAAAAATGCAGGTAGCCCACTTCATTACTTAGTTACATCCTCAAATATTAAAATTGCAGCCGTTCAGTTCTTTCCATTGCACTATTATATTTTAGGCAATTTTCCGCATAGCATTTTCATAAATAAACCTTTAGAAAATTCCTGCCCGTAGTTCATGGATACAAAGTTGGTGTTTGATCAATACAGGTTGTTTCATTTAGAATGCTGTCTAAATGACAATAATTATTTTTAAAGGTTAGTTCGTTTGTGAAGATACTTTATCGCTTATAAAATATCAATTTTTGAAAATGCACGAGCATGACGATGATTTAACAACGCGTTTAGCTAGTCCCAGGAAAAGAAGGAAAAAGAAGAAGAAGAAGCGAGATCTATTCGATATTCCTGGAGTAAGGAAGATTATTATGTCGGAATTGACTCAAAAAATTATCGAGTAAGTTGTTTATTAAGTATAATTATTGCGTTATTGATTTAGATATTGTGGTAATTGTTTGACCATTTTTGCAATTCTGGTCAAAAGGTATCCGCAGAATCACTATGTTGGCGTTGTTAATACCATAGGTTGAATCTGTGGCATGGGTCCTATCAGGGAAAATATATATTTTAAGATCGGTCTACAAAATGATAAAATCACATAATCTTAATAGCTAATTAGTTTAGGCCTACACTTCGCACTAATGAAGTTACTTATAATATCTTCATAATCATAAGTTAAATCGTCAAGCTTGTCTACTAACATGGAGGTTCGAAGCCTGTTTTTGATCAAGTTCTTCAGACATTTCTCCACTGTTTTTTGTAACCATAGGTGACAGGTACATTCTTAAGGCAATCTCAATATTAGGAAAACAAATTTTAATGTTTTTTCTAAGAGGAGCTTATTTATCCACCTTTCCTGACTAATGACTCCTTCATATTCGTCGTCACTTTTTTAAACACATGGTGCAAAAACTTGAGCTGAATTAGTTCATTTACCAGTTGATCGTCTAAGCCATTGTGATATATTTCTGCTAATTTTTGAGCTGCTGCAATTATCTTTTCATTACTAAGTGTATCCAACCACCCAAAACGGGTGTCAATTAGTTTGCTTGCCTCAGCCTCTGCCGCAATGATGATTCAAATTGATCTATGATTGGACGGAAACTTTGAGATCGAAATTTTTCTGATGGGGGTTAGCTCAACTTCTGGTACTTAAACACAGTCAAGAAGTAACAGCGCACGTTTATTTTGCGCTTTCGGTGTGTTGGATTCTCTTACCTTGTGCAATCAGAATCACCTAATTCAGCGGCTTTCACCTCATATTCTTCAACGCTATCCCAATCCCGTCTGGTTCTTATGAAGCTTTTTAGCTTAGGCTGTATTCACGTGAAATCGAGCATTCTGCAGAATTCCTCTTTTTGGTTTACTTGGCCCAAGATATCTTCCCAAAATACTGTGTATAGCTCCATTTCCAACTTTGACATTTTGCTATGCAGACTTAGAACAGCAACATGAGTTTTCCTTATTGTTCTTTGCCCTGTGTGATTTCAAAAAGAGTTTTTTTTTCACTTTTCTTAGCCTCGCAAAAGGGCTTTTGTAGCCTCTGCTCTGCGTGACCAACGTGTTCTTGTTGTCCGTTTTGACAAGGGAATGGGTTTGTCAGCGTCGACTTTTTCAAGCAATAGGTTATAACTTTAATTTATTTAAATTGTATGGTGTGGTATGATATGGTATGGTAGACGGATCGCTCGGCAAGATTTGCTCTTCAACACGTCGACCAATTGTGAGCGATTTTTTGTGTATACCCTTCTATTTTACAGGAAAATTCGTATTTCTTTCGAGAACCTCAGAATATTTCGGGGGTTGAGCTTTTGTAGATCTCCAGGTGCCACAAGGGCATTTTCGAGATGCCTCAACCATTGTCGAGTCAGTGCCTGATATTCGCAGAGTAGAGGCTATGACGTTTCAGCCATAGTTTGGCAGAATCTGCAACGTTCGTCAGTAGTTTTCTCCATTTTCTTGAGGTGGTACCTCCAGGGGCCCTGTCCAGTGAGATGGTCTACAACAAGTTTTACCACATTTTTTTTATAGCATGAGTAGATTTTTGTATAGTTAGGCGAGTGAGAGGTGAGTCTTTTGACCTGTCTCTACCCAGGTGCATTGGCCCAATGTGTCTCTTTCCGCCTTTTTTTCCCAATTTTTGAGTTCATTCATTACGTGCCCTCTATTGATTCCACAGATTGGTTCAGGCCCGCAAAAGCCGGTTGTGCACCATTCCGTGCGAGCTGGTCAGCAGCTTCATTGCCTCAAACACTCTCGTGCCCTGGCGCCCACATTATAGTGAGTCTGTTCATGTTTGTTAGTTGATGTGCAGCCATCCGATAATCATACACTAGCCGGGAGTTGATTTTGCTAGATGCTAGCGCTTTTAAGGCTGCTTGATTATCTGATAAGATATAGATCTTTGCGCTTCTTGGGCTTTTTTGGCACATTCAGAGATGGCTATATTGATAGCATTTAGTTCTGCTTGAAAGATTGTAGGAGTGTTTCCTAAAGGCACAGAGATTCGACACCTAGATCCGTAAATTCCGGATCCCACTACTTCTTTCATCTTTGATCCATCTGTGTACCAGATAAGGGATCCCCTCTCTAGTTGTTTTAGTATTTCCCCTGTAGTATTGCGGTCTCCAATTACCACTTCAAAGGAGTGATCAAAATGTACTTTTGTTTCCATTGTATCTGTTGGTTTGGTCATTGCCTCTATCTGGATGTCCTTCAGAATTTTAAAGTCAGGTTTCCTGACTTCAGTTTTTGTGTCTGAGTGACTCTATACGCACTGGTGCATATAGGCAGAGGAAGGAGGTCAAGTAGGGTTTCCAGAGCTTCTGTTTTCAGAACCCCTGCTTTACTCAAACTGGCGAGCTTTTGTACTATTGTTAGCTTTCGCTGTGTTGATATTTCCTTTGCTTTTACCTACCACACTAAGCAGACGTAGGTTATAATTGGCTTTAAACAGTGTTATGGGACCACCAGATGATGCAGGGTTTTAGGACCCATGTTTAACCAAATTTATTTAAATAGTCTCAACCTCAAATATTTGCCTATTATTTATACATAAATAAATTATGATTTATATACACGTAAACCATTACGGGCGCTATGTAGAAGATGAGAGTGATATATATATATTTTGTGTTCCTACTGGGCCATTATCTCTGTCTAAAAATCAAGTATAAGGGCTACCACTAATTTATCATTATTTAAAACAAAAACATGGTGCTATTCAGTAAGCTTTAGTGTCTTATAATATATTACTTCTAATCTTTTTGGGATACCTTTACAATATTTTTGTAAAACACGAAATTTGTCCAATGCAACAAGCTTAGAATATCCTGCTATTGTTTTATTATTATATTTGTAAATATACATTAGGTTGCTCGATTTGGGAAAAAAGAAGCGGCATTGTTGCATCTATACATTTTCCCTAGATTCAATGCTGGAATAAAATAAATAAGCACAACTGGCATCTCGGATAAATTTGGTGCAGGCTAAAATACTGCTTTTTAATTTAACCTACCCGTGTAATTGTCCCGGCTTCTATATACAAATTAATTGACTTACGTTTGCTATGATGCCTGGCTCCCAAGCTAAGAATATTAATCCTTATCCAATTGTTACTTCTTCTTCTTCTCAGGGGCGGATCCACGATTTATCTGAGGGGGGGGGGACGATTTAGAGTAAAGGGACAAAACGCACTAAGAAAAAAATAACAAAATCAATAAGCAACTAAATTATTATATTAAACATTTTAGTTCAGAGGGGGCGAAACCCCCTTCGCCCACCCTCTAAATCTGCCACAGCTTCTTCTCCTCCTTCTTTTAATAGGACAAGGATGTCCTGTTCTCTTCAACGTACAGCCTCATTCCTGTGTTCGGCTTTGCAGGGCGTACTATCACAGATCTATATAGGTACGCAACAGATACCTCTTCCAATGCTTTTTACGCGGGGCCAAAAATGTTCACCGGCTCTTGCGAGCGGGTGAACCAGTCGTCTAGGCACGGGTCGGTGTTGCCAAGTTATCACGTCGAACAATATTCCGGCTGACTTTTTGACCCGCTCAAATCATCGAGTTTTATTATTAATATTTATGTATCAAATTAACACAAACATATTTTTTTAGAAAAATACGATTTTTAAATTTTTTATTAAGTATGATTGATAGTTTATTAATAGTAAAACAAATGAAACGGCAATTTAAATGAACTAATTTATAATATTGATAGTAGAGTTTAAAACAAAATTAAATGGTACTTTCACATGTCGATAAACATTTCAAAAATTCCTTTGATCTTCGAAACAAAAACCTGCGTGATAATATTATTATTTAATACAAATAAGAGATATTACGTTATAAGTTAACAAAATATGTAATAATACTTTTACACCGATATTTAAGGTGAGTTTTAGCCCATGTTCAAGCAAACACTATTCACTGAATCTGATAATGAATTTTAATTTGACATAAAATAACATACGATTGCCAAGAAAATGAGTAATACCATAATGTGATATGAAAGGTAAACTACAGCTTCTTTATTCATGGGGTATAGATAAAAAAAACACTTGAGCACCTACCAAGGTAAATAGGCACAAAGCACATAATGAACATGGACATTCTTGTTTCTCTGAATTGGAAGTTTGAAAATTATTGTCCCAGTTCGACTGAAATATGCCTAGCTTTTGCGATGTGTAGCTTTTTTATTAATTGAGCGATAATAAAAAAAAAACAAATGAAAGCTAAGACAAAAATGGAAATTGAACAAGTACTTTTGCGCAAAAGCATTTTGAAATTAAATAAAAGAAGAATGGCCCATTTAAAATTTTGAGAAGTTTAGATAAAAAGTTATTATAAAAAATGTGTTATAAAGTCGTGACGCACCATTAAAAAACGAAGAGATACAGGGTCGATAAAATTGAGGTAAAGTTAGGCAATATTTATTATTTCTTCTCTATAATAGAATGATCAGATTTTTAATCATATGACCCGTATAATAAATTATTCCGAATGCTTTTAAAAAGATGCGGGACGTCGAACGAAGTAAATATTTTTCTGTGATTGAAATAAAAATAAGGTTGATCTTTTGTCACCCCCAGATACGTGAAGGCACCTCTATTTGTACTACCTTGGTCGTAAACGATTGCTCTAGGAATAAACCCTATTTCAATAAGATTTTTTATTACGTAGTTTATTAAAAATTAAAAAAAATTTTTTTTAACCGAATTTTTAGAAAAAAAGTAGCGCAAAGGCAATTTCCATGAAGAGTAAATTCCCCATTATTGAGAAAACTAGAACGTGAGTAGCACGTTTAGGCTTTCTACCTAAAGGCCCTAGGTCTTCATACCCTTCAATTAGTTCTAACTTTTTATTATATTCGGGAAATGATTTTATACTCATTTCATCGAACGCTAATAATAGTATATTATTTTATATGGAGGAAAAGTGATACTTTTCATGGCGCGCTTGTGTTTAACGGTAATAGAGAGCAAGCCATAAAAAGTAACTTTTCCTCCAAATAAAATATGCTGTTTTTTCTTCAAATGTCGACAAATTAATGCAAAAACACCTCTTTTTAATAGTAATAATAATAATTATTATTAAAGATAAGTGGGTTCGCAAGGCGGCTTAGACCGGTGTCGGTGAATAGGCACAGGTTGTTGCTATAGTAATGGAACATAAAGCTGTCAGTGGACACTGTCAACAATAATTACTTTTTTAAGATTGCGTCTCCGATTGCATTTTAATTCCGTATTAATAAGCAGTTATTGAGTAAGTTCGATTAAATAATAACCAATTTCAGTGGCGTAACTAAAATTTTTTGGCCCTAACGCAAAATACATAAGGAGGCCCCCCTTTCAGTCACAAATCACAAATACTAAATAAAAATTAAACAACCAGCTTTAATTTTTTTATTTATTTTACATATAGCATCAAAATATTTCTTTTTATCAAAAAAAAAGCAAAACTCTAAAATATCTTAAATTTTAACCAAGTAGTAGTTATTAGCGAAGTTGGAAATATTAATGAAATTTCCCTAGTTTAAAGCATCACTCGACTTAAACTTATTAAAATCTAAAACGATATTTTCTCGTTTTACACACTGCAAATTCATATGCATATTTAAGATCTAATTTGTTGGGAGCTTCAATTTCGATGGAATTTAAAGATAAATATTGAAATCGATATTGCATGCCCTATTTGATTCCTTAAATAGTTTACTAAAAGATTTTTCAGCTGACACATATACATATAATTGGCATGGTAAATAATAATAATAGGTTAATGTAAATTTGTTTACATTTTTTTTGCAATCATTTCTTGATTTAACTCTGTTTTTATAAATTGTAAGAGAAATTTTGCAATATGATTTGAGAATGTTTTTGTTGATTGAGCTCTTAAGGATTTTAGCCTTTGTTGAATTTATGAGATTTTTAGGTTGCAAAAACAAAAAGATACCACTTATCTTATTTAAACCTGTAAATTTAGTTGTTAACTGAGACTTTATAATGTCAATAGCTGATAAAAAAACACCAATGTCAAAAATAAAAATTTTGTGTGTGCTTAAACCACACGATAGAAGTAAGAACTTCAACTAGCGGGGTCATCTTTTGTCAGAATTTCGATTCAAGCCTTCGTTGTAGAGATACCCCAAAATCCCCTCTTAAATTAGAGCACCGGTTCCCCCCCCCAGTATGGTATAACTAACCGTAAAAATTTCGAACCCTTACCTCTTCCCTCCCGTTCTCCCGAAATGAATGATTTAAAGCCGGTTAGAAGAAGGGGGAAGACTTTTCTCCACAAATGAAAATGCCAATCTTTAGTTCAAGACTTATGCATTTCGATGAGTTCACTCATCATCATCAGACTCACACACTACTTAGCTACAATGTTGTATGTTTACCTAGCAAACAAAAACATACAACATTGTAGCTAAGTAGTGTGTGAGTCTGATGATGATGAGTGAACTCGTCGAAATGCATAACTCTTGAACTAAAGATTGGCATTTTCATTTGTGGAGAAAAGTCTTCCCCCTTCTTCTAATCCGCTATAATAGCAACTCCACTTCAAAAATGGACTTCTACTTACAAATGAATGATTTAAGGTTTTCCTTCTCTCCCCTTCCTTGGCCAAACGGGGTGGGGTACGGAATCCCGTTTTCGTCCAGCATCTTCTTTTTACCCGGCTACGTCCCCTGAAAGTTGCTGATTTCAGCCTTCTATCTATACGGGAACATGCAGCGTTACGTTAAGTTACGTGACGGCGTTACGTGACGGATCGGTCTCATTCAATCTCCACAAAAAAAGTGCAGAGAGAAGTTTTCACTTCAAAAATGCTCTAAAGTTAATTCATCAAATATGTTTTTTAATAACTTGTCGTTTACTCTTAAAATTTGTTGGAATGTACCATTTTAGAGCAGTTGTTCGTTCTTCTTTTAGAACATCATTATAGCGTTGACGGTAGTTTTCCCACATTGCTTTTTGTCCTTTAGTAAAACGGAACTAGCTTCGTCCAAAGCAATTGTTTCTTTTTGTAAAACTTTGGAAGTAAAATTCACTTCTAATAACACATAATATAACCTAATAGATAAGAACACCAACTCAACTAAAAATCTAGCATATTTTTCTTTATACGCCCAGCTCCTTTCATCCCTAATTTTACTCGAAAGCTCAATTTTTTAAAGTTTTTTGTCACATTTACATCTTAATGGTTTATTAACAAAATGATCTAAATCACTTTCGAGTATTGTGCCTTTACTTGAAAAATTAGGTCGCTTGTGCAGATTTCTGTGGCTTAGCCACCAGAAGTTGTGTTATACCGATCAAATATTCTGAGTGATCTTGAGAAATATAATTAGTATCCCCAATATTATCGCGTTTGGACGTAAATGGTTGCAAATTTGGCTCAGACTGCGATTTCGTCGAACAAAAAACATTTTCCCATTCTCTTTTAGTTTTCTTTTAATTGCGGGCGCTTTTATATTTTTTTGTGGTCACTCAGTTTTAAAACGTAGAAGCAATTAGCGTATCAAATACTAAAATGAGTGTCGCGACGCTGATGTTGCCAAACTTTTCATTAGGTATTAAATTATGCAGAACTTAATAAAAAATAATCCTTGCTTGACAGAAAGGTGTTCCTAGGTTCAGTTGACAGAAACCTTCAATAGTAGGCACTGCACGAGTGGGCCCCCAAGCCTGGGGGGCCCCAACGCATTGCGCTTACTTGTCTCATGGTAGTTACGCGCCACTGACCAATTTGTTCCTAAATTAGTGATTTTTAGAAATGCAGTCACAAATTGAGTGTTAAATACAAATTGTAGTTTAATAAATCTTGAGTTGTTGACGCTTATTTTGTTGTCTGTTTGTATTGTATCTATGTTGCTATGACAACACTTTTACCTCCGCCGGCGGAAAAGTGTAAAGTAAAGCTCCGGCGGAGGAAAAACGAAACTTCACGGCCGCCTAAACAGTCGAGTAATGACGGATTTACTGACGTTTGAAGAAAATAGTTATTTGTTTTACTAGGCAGCAAAGTAGTAGATTGACTGCCGCGGCTGATAGTTCATAGCCGAGCGTAGCGAGGCTAGGAATTCAGCTAAGGCAGTCAATCTACTTTGCTGCCGAGTTGAACATATAATTTTTTCTTCAAACGTCAGTAAATCCGTCATTACTCGACTGTGTAGGCGGCAGTAAAGTTTCGTTTTTCCTCCGCCGGAGCTTTACTTTTCACTTTTCCGCCGGCGGAGGTAAAAGTGTTGTCATAGTAACATAGATACAATACAAACCAACATCAAAATAAGCGTCAACAACTCAAGAGTTATTAAACTAAAATTTGTATTTATCACTCAATTTGTGACTGCATTTCTAAAAATCACTAATTTAGGAACAAATTGGTTATTATTTAATCGAGCTTACTCAATAACTGCTTATCAATACGGAATTAAAATGCAATCGAAAACGCAATTTTAAAAATATAATTATTGTTGACAGTGCCCACTGACAGCTTTTTGTTACATTACTATAGCAACAACCTGAGCCTATTCACCGACATCGCACCGGTCTAAGCCTCCTTGCGAACCCACTTATCTTTAATAATAATTATTATTACTATTAAAAATAGACGTTTTTGGATTAATTTGTCGACATTTGAAGAAAAAACAGCATATTTTATTTGGAGGAAAAGTTACTTTTCATGGCTTGCTCTCTATTACCAGCCTCACTCCGTTCGGCTGTTAAACACGAGCGCGCCATGAAAAGTATTACTTTTCCTCCATATAAAATAATATACTATTTTCTCCGATTGTTTATAATGATATATGTATATTGTATATTTGCAAATTATTACAATTCCCACAATCTTTTTATTTTTCCTGTAGTGATAAATTAAGACAAAATTTGATAGAAATCGCAATTGTTGGAACGGTTGGTTGCTATGGAAATGTATATGTCCATAATAATTATAGTTTGACAACTTATGTCAGACGTTTTATTCCCATGGAGACTAATCACTTTGCTGCCTGGACAGAAAAAGTAATACTTTGCTGATTGATATGGGTCTGCAAAATTAATATTTGCTGTCAATCGGAGAAAAACACTTTTTCTCGTCCTTCTTCATACCGGCACATTTCATTTTTAAAAACTTTTTCATCTCATCGTCGATTCCTGTCTTAAATGTGCTTTGCCCTATCCACTTTTGGATTGTTGATAAACCTGTTAATATACCAGCTCGTTTCAAAAACATATAAGCCGACCGCGATTTATAATACAGGGAAACAGAAAATTCTTTTTTCTTCAAACGTCAGTAAATCCGTCATTACTCGACTGTGTAGGCGGCCGTGAAGTTTCGCTTTTCCTCCGCCGGAGCTTTACTTTTCACTTTTCCGCCGGCGGAGGTAAAAGTGTTGTCATAGCAACATAGATACAATACAAACAGACAACAAAATAAGCGTCAACAACTCAAGATTTATTAAACTACAATTTGTATTTATCACTCAATTTGTGACTGCATTTCTAAAAATCACTAATTTAGGAACAAATTGGTTATTATTTAATCGAACTTACTCAATAACTGCTTATCAATACGGAATTAAAACGCAATCGGAGACGCATCTTAAAAAAATTATTATTGTTGACAGTGTCCACTGACAGCTTCATGTTACATTCACCGTCACCGCTCTAAGCAAGGCCACCTACGACCGTGGTCTAAGCCGCCTTGCGAACCCATTTATCTTTAATAATAATTAGATATTATTACTATTAAAAAGAGATGTTTATGCATTAATTTGTCGACATTTGAAGAAAAAACAGCATATTTTATTTGGAGGAAAAGTTACTTTTCATGGCTTGCTCTCTATTACCAGCCTCACTCCGTTCGGCTGTTAAACACGAGCGCGCCATGAAAAGTATCACTTTTCCTCCATATAAAATAATATACTATTTTTAGCTCCAAACTTTTGTACTAATTTTATCTTTCTTGGGGTATCTTGTGACATTGGAAGATCCGATAAATTATTAATAAAATTAATGTCTTTTTGATCTTCAAATTTTAACATCTTTTTTGGAGAGCACATGTATCGGCGTAATATACTATCTTGATTTCTTTGTTGCCCATTCTATATCCCCTGCCCGACGCTCGTATCGGGCTAAGACTGTCTCCCTGTCTTATGCCGGTGTTTGTGAGCATTTGTCTCGTCAGCTCAGTGCCCACCTTAGTAAAAGTCTTATTTTTGTGTTTAGTTCCTTTGTGACTGCTACAACCCTAGGATCAATACC
>MU192948.1:11277-26307 GCA_016904865.1 Pissodes strobi | reverse complement strand
ATTTGTTGTATTGCATTGTTCTACTGCTGTTTCAATTATGAGGAAATCGGCGGCATTATCAGTTTGTTTCACCAAAATTTTCCACATAACATTAAAATGAAGCGAGTATGTGAAAGAAATTGTTGTTGGTTTGTTGGAACTGTCACAAATTCATCAAAAACAACATCACAACATGAAGATGTTTTTGTAGTCCGACGACGTTGTTCTGCAGCTTTAATATTTTTCTTGTAATCACTGGAAACATCAAATACTATACAGGGTGCTACAAATTCGTTTCTTTGTATGGGTATCTCGAAAACCGTAAGAGATACGAGGTCGGTTAAATTAGGGCAAAGTTGCGCAATTTAAGGGTGATTGACATGCCGTCGAGAAATTTAGAAAATTCCGTCTACTTCCGGAGATATCCGTAAAAAACCGAAAATCATCTATTTTATTTTTATTTTTTCCTGCCTTTGTTTGAAGAGATAAAGTAAAATAAATGTCACGTTCTTATTGCCACTTTTTCTCCTCTACAAGTTAGCGGTATCAAATTTTAAATCTGACGTTTCGCTTTCGGACCCCCTTCATCAACTTCATTTTTTTAAATACGGACCTGGAATTTTTAATTACTTTTTAAAAAGCCTTTGGTCTCCTAAAACCAACGATGTATCGCACTTATCAATAAATCAACAAATTTAGATTTTTTTCCATAAGAGATAATGTGTTAGACAGAGATGGGGCGATCTTTTCTGACCCGATTTCACTTATGACAATATTTATTACCACTATCGGACAAGTGTGATACATAGTTGGTTTTGGGAGACCAAAGGCTTTTTAAAAATTAGATAAAAAATCCAGGTCCGTATTTAAAAAAATTAAGTTGATGAAAGGGGCCCGAGAGCGAAAAGTCGGCTTTAAAATTTGATACCGTCAGCTTGTAGAGGAGAAAAAGTGGCAATAAGAATGTGACATTTATTTTACTTTATCTCTTCAAACAAAGGCAAGAAAAAATAAAAATAAAATAGTTGATTTTCGTTTTTTACGGATATCTCCGGAAGTAGACGGAATTTTTTTAAATTTCTCGACGGCATGTCAATCACCCTTAAATTACGCAACTTTGCCCCAATTTGACTGACCTCGTATCTTTTACGGTTTTTGAGATACCCATACAAGGAAACGAATTTGTAGCACCCTGTATAGTCGCTCTATAACCAAAATGATGTAGGTAGCATTTGTGTCGAAATTTTCAATATATACTGATTGAAAGCAACTGTAGATGACAGACTTCTGTGTTTTACGCATTCCAATTGCATCAAAGAGTAATAATGGGTAGGGGGCTAATTCAAGAATTTTTCAATTTCATCCTCAAATGCATTAGTAATACTAATGTGTTGAAATAATAATACCGGTCTATCATCATGAACTTTTATGGTGCTATTCATGGTTAAAAGGGGAGATACTTTGTCAGCACATTTTAGTGTAATATTATTGAAATCTTGTCCTGCCATTTTAATCATATAAGCCAATCCCACTTCACGAGCATTATGACAATTAATTTGATTATAACCGACAACTCCACTGGCAGGAAATGATTTGTTTAACTTCAGCAAGAGGATCATGTGATAAGCACCAGACAAAAAGTTTTTTGACGTCTTCAATATCTCTCTTCACTCGTGAATCACTTGCGTCTACATGCTGATCTGTTGTATCCATTCTAACATTACCGAGATCTTCCAGTCCTTGACACACAGTGCATGCATTCCATAAACCCATTTACTTATGACACTCTCTTGCGTACTTCTTCCTCAAGCAATACCTCCATCTGTCTTCATTAATTTCATCATTGATTGCTCAAACACCATATCTGTAGAAGGTCCACTATTTAATTTATCAGAACGTCTAACAGTGAAAAATCATTTTATAAACATTTGGATCAATTAAGCTTTCTGATTGTAGCATATCTTGCAAATATAGGTGCGCAGATTTCGCATAATTGAAATGTCTTGAGGCATGAAATTAAGGAAGCATTTCTTTAACGCTATTCCAATGAGCTTGCCAATCTCCCATACGCTCAGCCCTTATAAACTTTTTTGCAATCGACACCATATGAAAGTATTGTATCCATAGATTTCCTATAGGTCTTCGTTCTTCATATTCCTTTGGTTTTTGATTGAATTGATAAAGTAATGTTTCAGCTGTTTCATCACCATCTTCAATAATATTGTATGAAATAGTGTTATTTACTATATTTTCAACAGCACTGTTAAGATTTGCATCTAGCTCATCATCAATAACAAGTTCTTTTGATATTATTGTTGCTAAAGTGAGATGAAGTAATTGATGAACTTTAACAGCTCTCGCGTAAACATGGGCACTGTGCATATTTTCTAATGAATTAGGTGCATACATTAAAGAAAGTACTTCTTTTATTCCAGTTCCTTGCATAATATAACCAATTGCTCCAAAAAAAAACGACATAAGTAAATGATAGCGATAGCTCAATAATTTAAAAACATACTTTTGACCTTTGACCTTGAATATATTTTTTAGCACACTTGGGATCGGTGGGGATTTTTGATATATTATTTGTAATAGTGTACTTATGATCTGTACCAATTTTTAGCTCTATGCGAATTATTGCAAACTTACCATTTTTTTTTTATTTTGATTGGATTATAAGCACGGATTCCAACTCAATCAACCGAAACATCTCCACCGGTCCGTTCAAAATTAGGATCACCCTGATAAACAGTTAAATTTTCCAACAATTCAGCAGCCACCTCCGGAGTTGGAAGTCTTGCCCTCAAATTATTCACAGAAGCATTAGAAACTTCCTAACTGTCTTCCAGACATTCCTTAGGGGAGTGTTTCTGTTCAAAGAAGCACAAAATTTACAGAAGGATTGAAAGTTCGTCGACAGAGCTACCCATAGACATGGAGCTACCTACTAGGATTCGGATTTGTAGGCCTCCATCCAGTGTTGCCAAATTCAATTCATTCAATTCACGAAGATCAGTATAGAGGACTGCCCTAAACATTCGAAAATCGTACAAGATCACTATTTATTAAATTCTTCCGTTTTCATGTTCTGTATAATAGTATCTAAGAATGGCATGATGGAACAAAAACAAAAATCTAACTCAGATTCACGATGACTACTAGTGATGATGTCATTCGTTCGTTTAATTACTTTGACACTAAGTCGGTTTTTAGTGTTGCCAATCGACGTAGAACTCATTGATGCCAACAGCATCATTGAGACCGATGCGCGTTTGAAATGAAGACTTTTAGGTATTCATTATAGATTAATAACAATCGATTAAAGAAAATTTATTCTTGAGTGAAAGCCTGATATAGGATTATACTCTGTTGACGCAGCTAAAAATGACTTTAAATATGGCTTTTATTTAAATAATCACTAGTGTGAATGATTAGTACTTGGCTTCAATATTTTTGAAGCAATCATCAAGGAACTAATAATCCTTAGCTTATTTAATAAAAACGTTAATTTAACGCAGAAAATCTTACATTATATTATTTTATGTTGTGTTTAATAAGCAGAACTCTGAAAAAAAACAGGTTTTAAAAATACCCTACGCCATGCCATTTGGTTCAGATTAACACTATGAACATTAAACGGTTTCAAATATAAAGAGACTGTTAAAGCAACTGGTTAGTCAAAAGGCAAATCCTAAGCAATATCTAAACTATTACTCAAAACACAACCCGTCATGACCCCGTCCTAGTTCACAATGATTTTAAAGGCTCCTATTTTAAATAAGCCTTTGTCATTAGTGATGCATTGGTTTTAGGCGTGCATTTGCCATTTCGTCCAGAATATTAATAAAATCAGTTCTGATGGCAAATTTTAACTTGTCTATTCTATTAAAAAATCTTCCTACTTATTTAATTATTTATTTTTGAATAGCATAGACGACATTTTTAAATTTGTCATCAAAAATTATTTTATTAATATTTTGGACGAAATGCGCATTCGCCAAATGACAAATTTTAAAATATTGAATAAACACAAATCAAAGCTATTATTAATTATTATACCCGGTTTTTGTTTATTTATTGTTCTCTCAGTTGTTTTGCGATGTAGTATCTATTAAATAAAACCGCAATGCGCATTTTTCGTTCTCTCTTAAATGGACCGTATAAAATACGTTCTTAAAATTAGTAAAATCCACTATATACATTATGTCATTACGTCGATATACACCGTCCGCAAATAAAAATGGTTATTTGAACCTTTATTTTGTACCTGAGATGCCAATTGGCACCCTAAAAATTGATCACACTGTATGATATTATAATACACCTATCGTTGATTGCCTTTAACACTCCCTTAAAATTCATAAAAGTCACTTCATACGTTATGGAGTGTGCGTCAATTTGTTATACACTGCTCGCAAATTTAAGTGTCTATTCAAGATGAATTCTATTGCTATTTTCATCTCTCCCAATAAGGCATAATCTTTTTTTATTTTTTTATTATCAGAGGTATTGATGTGAATTTTTGCCATGTGATCTCTTTTAAGTTCAAGCACAATGCGCATTTTTCGTTCACATCTTAAACTGGCTAGGACGCTACTGTATAAAATGCTTTCTTAAAATTAATAACATCCACTTCATTCATTATGGAGTGTACGTCGATATATTATACACTGTCCGCGAATTAAAGTGGCTATTGTCAACATCCAATTTTGAAGCTGATCCATTATTTTTTAAACGATTTATCAAGTTAGCTCTCTAAAAGCTGAGCACACTGTATATTTACTATCATGGTTATAATCATACCCATTTCTCGTTAATCCCTTAATCGCCTACATCCATAAAACTCACTTAAAACCTTTTTTTATCTTTTTTTTTATTACACGACGGAAAATGTTTTTAGCCCACTTTTTACCTGATGACACAAAAAGGCATCCAGAACCTTGGGACGCACTTGGCACCCAAGGGTGTGGGACTCGGTCAACCCCTACCCACTAAACTCCTCCGCGTTGTTTCCCGGCCGCTCCCATCTGGACCCGTCCCTAATAACATCTCCTCAGATGAAAGCCGGTATGGTCTTGTCTGTATAGTTCTCTAAAACGTAATTCAGTTTGTCTAGTTTTCCGCAATAGCCTGAGCGCTTAACTCCAGATTTCCTTTTGAATTTATCACATAAGTAATAAAATCACTTATTTTATTCCACATATTCTCACATTCGAGCATCTTGCAGATGACGTTGTTGACATTCACTTCTCCCGAGTCTGAGTAGAGGTTTTAATGCTTAACTGCCCATTGAGGACACTCAAACACAGTGTGATTTGGGTCATCTACAGCTGCACCGCAGCATATGCAAGTTTCATCTCTCTTCTTTTTTATTCTAAAAGTGTACGTGCCAAAAGTGCCGTGGCCTGAGTAAGTTGGTAGGATACTGTCCCCATTTCTTATTGTGCCATGGCCGAATATCCCGGATAAGACGCCTGGTCCAGGTTTCTGCGCCGTTCTGCCATTCTTTCTGCCATTCCTCCAGAGTCCTCTCCCATTCCATCCGTTTTTGGGTAGAGGGAACCGCACCAGCTATCTGGAATATTCTCCTCTGTCAATAGATGCAAAGGAATGAGACCAGCTATAACCACAGCAGATGCACCTGAAACGGTGCAATAAGCAGATCACACTCTACGCGCAATGCTGCGCTGCGTCCTTATAAGCCTCAGCTTGTACATTTCTAAACATATTTTAAGGGCCAAAACTGGCGCACCGTACAAGATTATACTCTGCCACACCACCGCCAGGCCAGAATCCGCCGTTTCGTAGCAGATGGCCCTCCAATATTTGGGAGAAGGCAGTTTAGGGCCTTCACGGTCTTCTAGGCCTTCAGACAGGTTTCCCGGATGTGGTTTATCATATTCAGCCGTCAGTCTAGATGAAATCCCAGATATTTAACGGAGCCCTGGGGTTGTATTACCTGGTTTTTTAAACTTTATTGCATCGGTCTTTCTTCTGTAGCTCAGTAGAATGGCCTCGGTTTTTTCAGGAGCAATATCTAGATGGTGTTGAGTTGAGTCATCCAATGGAATACAAGATCCAAAGTACGGTTTGCCTTAACAATCATGTCGCCGGAAGTTTGAGAAGTTACGAATACCGCTAAATCGTCAGCATAACACAATATTACGACTCCACTTGGTGTAGGTAGGTTCATTACCTCGTTATACAGAATATTCCAAAGGGAAGGGCCGAGGACTGAGCCCTGCGGAACGCTGCCAAAAACTTCTTTTTCAAGGTCCCTCTCCAGGATAATTAGTCTTCCATCCATATAGGAGTTTAAAATGTTTTTGAGGTATGAATAACTTACCCCTATTTTGCTTGCCGCTGATGGAGTCCAAGATGCCGTGTTGAACGCATTTTTAACATCCACTAAGATCATTGCGCAATGTTTTCCCTTATTTGCAGTTACCAGGTCCTGAACCTTTTTCATTGCATGCGAAGTAGAGCATGCTTTACGGAATCCAAACTGGTTTTCGTGGAAGCCGTTAATTTTTTCCTGCAATTCCGCAATCAACCGGGCATTTAAGAGTCTTTCGTAGACTTCTCCAATTTCTTCTATTAAACAAATTGGGTGGTATTTAGTGGGGTCATCGGGAGACTTTCTTGGTTTTTCCATAAGTGACAGTTTTGTTCTCTTCCATTCTTCTGGAAAACACTGTCTGGTTAAAAACGAATTATAGAAGTTCATGAAAAGTTGGACATTTCTACTTATCACCGATTTTATTATCACAGTTGTTGAGCTCTTGTTATTTGGAATCTCTGGCCAAATATGTCGTCTTCCAAGTCGTTACAAAAATTTTGCCAAGCTCTCCTTTTTAATCTTTTAATTTCAGTCTTTAAAAAGGCTTTTTTGCAGTCTTGTATTCTCTATGTTCCTCTTCACGCCGGTTTGGGCCATTTGGTGCTCTTTGAAAAAGACGCCTGTTGTGCTGAACATCTAAGATTGCCTCCTGGATTGTTTCGTTCCATCAAAATACCTAGGAAACGAGCGTCTTATTGTTCGCTAGAGGTCGCTAGGGTCAGTTTGGCTATGATCTGGAGCCTATTAAGATCTTTTACGCGAATAGAGCACTATGTAAAAATCGACCTCTCCTATTGGTCGATCCGCATGGCCATCCGCTCGCTTCGCTCGCTACGGGGGCTCCAGAAAAGGAAACTAACCAGGTGCTAACCCAAAGTAACCCAAGACATACCCAAAATCAAGAAAAAACTGTTTAGAAGCATAATCTTAAAAAAATATTAAAAAAAAGCAACGGGGTTTGGACCCGGGCCGTCCGGGTGAGAACCAACCATCTAAACCTCTCAACTACGAGAGCTCTTGTCATAAATTGATTGCATCACGAAGACATATTGTAATACGAGATGGATCGCCCAATAGGAGAGGTCGATTTTTTACATAGTGCTCTATTTGTGTAAAGGATCTTAAAACGCCTATGATCAAGAGACTAGGGTTGCGGGAGATGAATCGGTTCTTTAGATTATCGGTACTTTAACGCCCAAAGGTCGATATTTTGTATAGATCTAACATGATATACAGTTGTTCCTTAAGTACGTGCCAAAATTTAAGTGTAGAATTTCATGAACTATTTTATTGAAATTAGGTTAAATCACACTGGTATTTACTCAAAATATTTTATATTTCTTGATTTAATTGTTTTATTTTGTTGAACACCTCAACCTATCAAAATATAAAGGGAAAATATTCGATACTCCAAACGGTTTTTCCAAATTTTCCATAAGAAGCTGAAGTATCTAATTACCACACTAAGTACCGTTTAACCAATTCTATGACCTTATTTTTGCGACGTATGTAAAAAACTTATTTTAGTAATAGGCTGACCAGATATACTCTTTTTAAGAGTATTATACTCTTTTTGAACATCAAATACTATATACTCTTCTGAGCTTCGGTCACAAAAAGTCGAATTTGTTAAAAAAATCAACCGCTGATAATCTGGTTGGTCGTTTGAAAATGCTTAACTTAACTGCTTAAGGAAATCCGAAAGGCCAAAAGGAACAACTTTAGAGCCTTCTGCGAAAAGATCGCCTCTACTCCAGTTGCAGCGAGATTACACAAGGTCATGGAAAGAGGGAACCTACACGGAAGGAGAGAAGGAAAAAGCGCTCCTCCTCCTGAGTCTACACATCCCAGGTAGTCAACCAACAAACCCATTTGAACCTCTCAAATCGTAAGGGGTGGATGAAATCTTCCCAGCCCCTTTTATAAAGGGGAATAAGCCAAATTTTGCAACACCTTGTAGATATCACCAGGCGAAAGTCACCTTCATCCCGAAGATAGGAAAGAATGATGGCACACACCCCAAATCCTATAGACCAATCAGTGTAACGTCATTCTTACTCATGACGATGCAGAAGGCAGTAGACAATTACATCAGATCCACTACTTTAGAACCGCGGCCGTTGAATGCATGCCGAACTGGCAGGTCCACAGAGACCGCACTGTTCTAACTGACCAGCATGATACAAGAAACTCTAAATGAGAAATATACGCGCTCTGCGCCTTCCTAGACCAACGCAACGAAAAAGCAGACCAATTGGCAAAAGCAGGAGTACAACTCCGCTTTTAGAACCAAAACCTTTCTGTGGCATAGGGACGCACACCTACAAGGAAGAATTCAGGAAAGACGAGCCAACCAAATGGATCAGCCTATGGGAACGCCGGGATTAAGGCAATAATAAAGATGCTTCTAGGGCCCCCTCACCTAGGAAGATCAAAACACCTTATAACATTGAGTAAGAACAACGAGACGAACAATATCCGCACCCCCCGGCTTGCTTACGGGCCACTGCCGGTTATAAAATTGAAAACGAGGAAAGTTGCCGGTTAACCCAAATCAACCCAATTTAACCCCGGAACACCTTCTCACGGAGTGCGAGGCGGTCGCGAACAGTTAATGGCCTGCTCCGGACGCTGCATCTTCAAACAGGAGAAACTTCCTTCCATAAAACCATCCAGACTGCTTGCAATGCACTGAAGCTGAATGAGGTACTCTGATTGAGAATCACATCACCGGAAGCACCATGGGGGGATACAATAGATCTGTACAGGTCGCAGGGTATTAACACCCCCCTATATCATTCATTCGTTCATTCATTTGATAACTGTTTAAATTTGGGAACAGCCGTTAGAATTTTAGTGTGCCGTACACCGTACACTGTGTGCGCTGCTTGTTTTGTTCTCTATATTAATCCTCAGCGATCTTATTTCCTGGGAAATAAAAGAAATAACGGTAAAAATAATTACTATTCACAAAGTTTGGGCTATCACCTTAGACTATATAATAAAGATAGACTCCGCGTTTCATTCACAATTATGCTGCCGCCCTGGTCCTAACAATGTCTACCCCCCTAACCCCCCAAATAAAACAAAACATGAACAAATAAATGAAACCAAAGAAGTTGGGATAGCATCTGCGGGCGACAAGCACCTCCCACTGTAGCTCGCGGCCGCGAGCTACAGTGAGAGGTGCTTGTCGCCCGCAGCCGTTACCCCCACTTCTTTTCGCCCGCAGATCCGTTTTAATGATGGGGCCAGTGGAATAGCAGCACAACTACCTCTTTTTCAACTATATACTCTAAGGTTACCACACATTTTCCGGTGGGCCCGATAAGTTGTTCGCATCGCGCCCCACGATCCTTTTGTTTATTTTAACGACTTTTGGGTGAAAATTGGGCGTGGCACCCCAAAAATATTCTGCGTCCAGCAAGGGTCCTGGCTGGTTTCTTGTATATACTCTTTTGCCTCTAAACATTTCTGGTCAGCCTAAGTAAAATGAATAAATTGCAGTATTTCAGTGAAGCAAAATCTCTATAATTAATTAATAAAACAAGAATAAGAAAATATAATTTCAAACGCGATGCAGATTCTTAAATGAAATATTATTGTGGCTTTCCCACAACTGAAAAGACAAGCAGAAGACGACGTAGCAAACCAGTATCAAACTTGTTTGAAATATGGGCAAAACCCATGATACAAAGAAAAAAGATTCTTTGTATCATGGGCAAAACCATTGTCTTTATAAGGCAAAACTATTAAGGCATATCAGCCAAACACACTTTCCCAATTATTTAGAAAAAAACATACAAGGACAAACAGTTAGTTGTCCTTAAGAGATATTTACTTAACTTTTATCGTTACAGTCACAATTTTAACAAGAATTTGCATGATAGTGAAACCGACCAAAGCCCAAAATCAGGCCAAAGACTGAACCTTTGCATATGTATATGTGAAGGTTCAGTCTTTAGCCTGATTTGGGCTTTGGTCGGTTTCACTATCATGCAAATTCTTGTTAAAATGGTGACTGTAACGATAAAAGTTAATTAAATAACTCTTAAGGACAACTAACTGTTTGCCCTTGTATGTTTTTTTCTAAATAATTGGGAATTTTAAGGTGCAATATAAAAAGAATTTTTTCTTGATGATCTTATCAGCCAAACACAAAGCTTCAGTCTTTGGCCTGATTTGGGCTTTGGTCGCTTTCACTATTATGCAGATTCTTGTTAAAATGGTGACTGCCACGATAAAAGTTGATTAATTATCTCATAAGGACAACTAACTGTTTGCCCTTGTATGTTTTTTTTTTCTAAATAATTGGGCATTTTAAGGTGCAATATAAAAACAATGTTCTTTTATGATCTTACTTTTTAAAGTTCAAGTTGTAAACTTGAAATCACAGATGGCGCTACCGGCTTTATATCGCTAGACATAATACTCACGAGCTGAACACATACCAAACTACAATTGGAACCGACAAAAAAGGGTGCTTGCTTCATGGTAGCACATGCGTCCCTCGGGATGCGTGGGGTATGGTAATCAAGACATACCCAGCACGAAATTTTTGTTCACGTGAGGCTGTGTTCTGGCATTGAACCGAATACGCCCCCTCTTCAACAAATTGAAATTAATGGAGAATTGGAGATTAGAATGCAGTGTTGCCAGAGTTGGTGTGAATTTTGATGAATCTGGTGATTTAGTGAGAAAAACTTTAGTATTGTGACCAAAATCTGGTGACGTTTCAAAGATTTACTTTGCGCATTATAATCAAAGAAGAAAAATCGAATTATTCAAGCCATGCCTTTGGTTACCAATGTGGAATGATTCTTATTCTTACTCTCCTCTCTTGATGCTGATCAAAATGCCACCTTACAAGTTTAAAAATTCCGAAGACTTCCGAAGATTTTTGGAAAAAACCGAATATTCGCGATTTCAATTTTATTTTTTTATGACTCTATTTGAATAGATATAGCAAAATAAATTTCACATTTTCATTGCTACTTTTTCTGTTCTTCAAGATGGTGTTATCAGTTTTTCAAGCCGACGTTTCCTCTTTGAGCTGCCACCATCCACTTCGTTTTTTTAAATACGGCCCTGGATTCTTTATTACAGAATTTAACGGTTTCTAAGGTACCAGAATCAATGATGTATCGCACTTATTCGAAAAATTCATATTAATGGCATTTTTCATAAGAATTCATGTGTTAGAGAGAGACAGAAAACAGATTTTTGGTAAGATCTTACTGCATACCTAAACTCAAGAAAAAAACTGTTTAGAAACATATTCTTAAAAAAATAATAAAAAAAAGCAACGGAGTTAGAACCAGGGCCATCCAGGTGAGACCCAGCTATCTAAACCTATACACCACGAGAGCTCTTGATTGTATCACGAAGACATATTGTAATACGAGATGGATCGACCAATAGGAGAGGTCGATTTTTACATAGTGCACTATTTGTGTAAAGGATCTTAGAAATAAATGCTGCTGATTGCTATACATGCCTCGCAGAACTTAGCGAGTCAGTTTGGCTATGATCAGGAGACTAGGGATGCGCGAGACGTATTGATTCTTTAGAGTTTCGGTACTTCAACGCCAAAGCTCGATATTTTGTATAGATCTTTTTAACATGATCACAGGCTGTTCGTTAAGTATGTGTCAAAATTTAACCACTTATATGATACCTCTCACATTTTGTAATATCGACCAGGGCACGAATTCTCGAGTCATTGGAACGGCCCCCCCGTGGGAGGAGAAGGCGTGATCCGAGAAAATAGAGATTGTATATTTCAATATACACTCAACACCACAAAAAATGTCTTAAACGCACAGGTTTTGCGAAAACTGATAAAATTGATTAATATAACCTAATTGCTAATTTTAAGGGACAACAAAGTGACTATTAAAATTATACCAAGTGGACCTTTCAGATATACAACAATGAGGTTTTATTACAAAATATATACAGGATATCCAGAAATACTGTTAGAATATTTTCAGGAGCGACTCTCCATAAGAAAACATGAACATTTTTTCATGTAAATCTGGGTCCAGAAACGCATAGTTTCCAAGTCAAACCTTAAAAAAAGCGTTTTTCATGAATATCTTAAATATTCTTTTAATTATTTTGTTGAAATTTGGTAGTGTTATCTGTAGTAATAAGGCGCTCATTTACCCTTAATTAGATTAAAAATATATCATCCAGTGGCTTACTAGGTATACCTTTTTGGTGCAAAGGATGCCAAAAAATATGATTTTTTAACTACATAAACACAAAGTGCCATTTTCGAAACTATCAACTCTCGAAGTGGGCCAGATCCTCATATTTTAGCCTCAAGAATTTGTGCCAGCGTCTTGCACAGACCTTTTAAAGACGCCCTGTAGAAATCATAGTTATCAACTATTTATTGACATATTTTGTTTCAGATCGGGCCAATCAGGCTTGGGTTGACGCCACCATGAGGCCTTCAAATTTTAACGTATTTTTATCATATTTTACGGTAGTTGTTAGAAGAAGGTATTGTATTAATATTAATATTATTATTACTTCTACTTGAATAAAGCCAAATGATATCTTTATTTGTTTGTCATTTTTTTAAAGACTACCTTCAAATGTTTAAGATTATGTTCACACAACTTATAATAAAAAGGCAAATTGTTGCAATTCCCATATAGAATCATCATAGAATCAGCCCCAAAGCGGTACCCACAGATTGCCTTTTCAGCTCTAACTTTTGAATCGACTTGTATAATTTAATGAAATATTAATATTTCATGTAGATTACCTTGTACATTTATTTTTGAAGTGAGAACTTCTATAGGCGCCTTCAGTACTGTTTTACCTGAATAGTGAATGAGACTGAGCCGTCACGCTCTAATATGTAACGCGTCACGTTCGGTTATGTGCACTCATTCGGATATTTTTGAAGTGGAAAGGTCTTTAGGCGCCTTTAATACGCTTTCATCCATCTTAGAATGAAACTGAGGCGTTACACGTTGCACTCGGATATGTTTACCTTAAGAATTTTTCCACGAAAACGGCTACAAGGGGGAGTTTGGAATTTGGTACGTTTTTCGGCAACATTTGGCAGCAGCCAACGGTAAATTGTTTTGGGCGATCCTATTTTCCGTTTCCGAGTTATTGCGTCACATGTGCGACTTTCGAGGAAAATGTAGGCCAAAAAAAGGAACATTTTTTTTTCTCAAAAATGATTTTTTTTATAGACAAGAATCTAGTGTCCAAGACAGTATTTTTGAAATATTTTATACAGGGTGTGCTAGCAATATTAAACCTTTCGCTATTTTCAGTTTTGACACGACACGTCACCATATAATGTTTTGTTTCTGGACAACCCAATAATCTGGAGTGACAAAAACTTCCGCACATGAAAGAGGAGGGTTACGAATACAACGTACCAAAAAATTTCATCGATCCGAGTGAAAATGTCCAACTGGTGATTTTTCAAACTTTCAGTTTGATAAATCCAATTTAATCGTACGTACCAGCCAACGCTAGCTATTTCAAGAAAACCAGTCAGATATTCGTAAACCTCCACATATCTGCTACAAAAAAGGTCTATAAACATTTTTCGTAGGAGATCGGAAAATACGTGAAAATCGATGTTAAAGGAAGAGATGCAGAAAATCGTAAAAAAATTTCAAGTTTTCCATACTTCGGCATTTCTACGAATTATAAGATAACTTTGCTTTTGATGCCTTATGGGAAATTTGAAGCAATACGTCTTCTAATACATGACATCATAGCGTACATTTAATTGTCTGAAATCTCATGCAAAACGGTTTGCATCTGGAAAAATGGGTCCGGATGGGAAAATGTGAACATTTTTTGGCAAATAATGTCGATGCGTATAGTTTTTGTGGTGAGTAAGTAGATTTATTTGCCAAAAATCTCATTTAAAGCGATTTAAAGTTAAAAAATTGGTCAGGATCGGAAATTTTAGATATTTCTCCTTCCGATTTCATGGGAAATTTCGTGATAAAATTTCACTTTAACCATATCGGTGCGTATAGTTTTTGGGCTAATTAGATAGATTTATTTGTCTAAAATCTCATTTAAGACGATTTGAAGCTAGAAAAATGGCTCAAAGTCGGAGAATTTATAGCTTCTGCCAATTTTATGAGAAACTTCGAGGTAAAGTTTCACTTTAATAGATTTATTTGCTTGAAATCTGATTTGATGCAGGGAAAATCGGAAATGTCGAGAATTTATGGTGAATAGGTGAAGTTTCTGTCGATTTTATGGCAGATTTCCAGGTAAAATATCGTGAGATAACCCACATCTTTAAAATACTATTTCATTAGACCTGATACATTCATTTTTGAGACACCCTATATATGTGTATATTTTGAGACACCCCTTATACATGTAAAAGTTAAAATCAAGTCATAAATTGAAGTCGAGTTTTTGCGAGGTTTTTTGGAGGAGATCCGAAAGGTATTGCTGGAGAACGAAAAATAGAGAGTCAGAAGCCATCGGAGTGTACGGTTTAATTTGGTGAATTGTTTTGCTTCTGTGTTGCAATATGTCATTACAAGTCGGTAAAATGAAACTTATAATATTGTGATTAGCATAATTTGTACCATTATATATTTTATACTCATTGATAATTAATATTTGATGGCCTAACATGTGTATACCTTTTCATATTGTTATTAACATAATTTGCATAAATATTTCTTCTATTTTCATTGATAATT
>MU192947.1:6565-26308 GCA_016904865.1 Pissodes strobi | reverse complement strand
ATTTGAGTTTGAGTGGGAAATTAACAAATGATTCATTAAAATGGATAGAGGTTATCCGGCTTGGCTCTGCTACTTTAAAGTTATTGTTAGATGATTTTATAACTTTCCACATGGCTTGAATTTCCATGCGATATTTATTGCGGTAACTGCGCACAGTTTCAGCTGATATTTGGTTGGGCCATTGCCGATTCCCCTGCCGATGCCGTAAAAGGCAAAGTCCATTTCTCATTTCTCTTAAGGAACCGTCAAACCACTTTATGTGTGGCCGTACACTAAGGTACTGATTCAAATCTTCGATTTCTGCAGTGAATTTATTGTTTTTATGTAGACTCAATGTAATTTAGAAAATATTTGAAGTGTGTCTATACTGTACCTACAAAATACCAACGGACCTATACCTAGCTTTACTCAACAGGAATTTTCAGTATATTTGATTTTCAAGATTATCCGTATTTTCTCTAATTTAGGACTGTGAAGTGTTATTAGGTTTTCATTGTTAATCTTAAGCAGAAATATTTCTGTATAATTTTGAATTAAAAGTATATCAAAACTCTCTGAATAAACAGTTTTATACTGGGATACAACAAAAATCTGTATATATTTTAGGTAACCGAGGAAAAGCTTCCAGCTTTTATGATTCCAGTAGTGATGGTGCATTATCAGGGCAGCTTGCGAATATTTTGAAGCAAGCGGGGCAAGAAGTCCCAGACTTCTTAACTGGCGGTGGTTATAGTGGCGGAGGAGACGCCGATAATTTTGGAGGAAGAGATATCAGAGGGGTAAGTGAAAGATTTGCCTCTTCTATAATCACTTTTTATGTACTGAAATATTTAAATATTTGTTATAAATTTATTAACTGTTCCTCACATTTTTGTATAAACTAACGAAAGATCTAAGCAATTTATCATAGTCTGTCTGCAAAAGAACCATATGCTGAACTCTTCCAACCTCATGTAAATAAAACTTAAAAAATGGAGCTGGACATTGCCTTCTAAAGTAGGGCTCATTGCTTCAGTCCCATGGAGTTCCCTTCTATTCCACTTTATGATATGATTTATGAGATTTTAAGTAATTTTTATATATATTTTTTTTATCAAAGCTTATAAAAGTGTCTTGTATTATCAGGGGTAAAAGTGATACTTTTGTGGCGAGGGTTTAGGGGCATGACCGACGAGCGAAGCTAGTTTCTCTGCTACAGGCGAGCCATAAGAAGTCACTTTTACTCCGAATAATACATGCTACTTAAAAATATTTAGTATGAATTTCTCGATTGGCTGCAAAAGACTTGCTGCCGCTTTTACGCGTAAAAGTAAAACAGTTATCCGACATGCTCGAAAATTGGCTAGACATGCCACACAACATGACGGCAATGACTTTCAAAAAAAACTCGTTATTTGATAGGCAACAAAGGTTCTTTTACTGCCGGTGGCGTCTTAAAGTGTCAATATAAAGTAGAATTTTTACTTCGTCTATTGAGTGATAAAATGGCATTTCAAGAAAACGTTCATTTTCGGTTCCAAGAGTTATCTACACTAAAAGATTGGATTTAGTTTAGCAATTTTTAATACTGACCGGTTTACACTGTTATTCTTTTTTAATTTTCACATGTTGAATAACACTGTAATTTTTAGGATGACTTTGGCCAAGGCCAAAATTACTCACAACAACCAGCGGAAGTTGCCGAAGAAGAGTGGTAGAGAGTTGCTGTATTTGACAAACAAAAAATCATTATCTACTTTCTATATTTCTTCATTTTTTTACAAGTTTAGTTATACAGCTCTTGAAAGCTTGTAATATCGGTTTAGTGAAAACCTTTCTTTTTTTTCAGTTGGTTGACTAAGTTTAATGTAGTTTATGTGAAAGACAGTTTTACCATATAACCGATCTGTGATACTCGCTTTAATTAGGCGAGCTGATACTCTAGCGTTATATGGTTATCATAATTCCTAATGTTAGGAAAACAGCTGTAAACAAGGAAGATATTGTGTTCAGAAAAGTACTTTTTGTTATGTCAGAGGGATGTGTTTCATAGTTGTTACAAAAATATGAATAATATTAATGTTTCTATGGAGCAAACATACTATTATTGGCAAACGTTATTTTTTGTTGTATGAAGAACTCAGGTGTAAATAGTGGTGGTAACTGAAGGCTTGTGAAAAGTTTTAAAAGTATATTGAAAAAAGATTTGTTAGCTTTTAAATTGAATTTAATAAATTTAGTAGGTGTTATGTCAAGTCTTTTATAAAGTTCTTGTAAGCAAGGAATTTTTTTCACATTTCTATTTTAAATTTACTTAAAAGAAAGGTATTTATTGTGAAAAACACTATAACTTTAATCCGGATTAGAATCATAAAAATCACTTTGGCAATTTTCAGTCGAAATGTTATTATGATTTTGTGCACCATTTTATCCACCAATTTTAGCACATGCCGCTATTTTCATGAATGAAACGATACTTACCAGGTGACTGTGACACTAGTGTGGGACCATCTATGAAGAAATAACCAAAGTTAAAATAACATTTTGGTTTATTTGCTCACGTACCATTGTTTTCATAAAAAAGCTTTAATTTCTTAAATTTTACTAGATGCCGTTTTTTACACCCGAGTCCTTCATATCTAAGATTTAAGTTTTAGTTTGTATACTTTCATAGTTCTTATTTTTTCAAAAATTAATAAAAAGACCGAAAACATGGAATTTTTATAAACGAGTTTTTAATTTATTCCATTTATTTTTTCCCTATGGGAATATCATTTCCCGGTTTTATTTTGTATATTAGGCTATGTAAGTTTCTAATTTTTAATATTGTCAGTAATAAAAACGTTTTCTCATATTTGCTGATATCAGAAATTGCACAACTCGTTAAATTGAAACGAAATGTTTATTTGCCCTTTAGGTTTTACAATAAACGGGTGTGAACATTACATTATATAAAAAAATAATTACAAGATTATTTCAGCTGCAGCCGGAAGATTAATAATTTCTGTGCTCATCTTCAAATAGTAAAAGTATATTACTTTAAAAATTTGCTTAATAAAATATTTTAAGTATTCATCTATATGATTTTATATTGTTTGTTTGTGTTGGACTGTCAAGAAAAGAACTTAGAAGTTCAGTTAAAATTCTAGCAAGGGGTTTTGTAAACAAAACACTTTTTACATAAATGACCCTATAAAGCCCCATAGGGGTCAACTCTTTCTATTATTTGTTTTGTTTACCTTTGTCAGCTATTTACAAAAACTAAAATAACTTTTAAATTGGAATAATTAAATATTTAAGACCTATATAAACGAAATGTTATGCACGCCATATACAAATGCTCCTAAACATTTTCAATTGCCCCACTGAATGAGGTGATTCATATTCACCAGATAACTAATGAAATTTTTCACCAATTAAAGTTCAAGAATACGGTAACCCACGATGTAATTTCATCTGGTGAAAATTTTCACGACACATTTCAAGAACTGGGCCCCAGAAGACTCTTTTTAATAAGCTAAAGAATACAGGAGAGGCAGTGGCGGCTCGTGGAGTTCAGTAATGGGTGGGCAGACGAAGTGGGGAATAGAATTTGTGAAAGGTGCAGAGAAGAGGGCCGCAGGCAATTTTTTTGGGGGTGCCACGCCCAATATTTACCCAAAAGTCCTTGAAATCGTTAAAAAAATCACGCCTTCCACGAGCTAACGCAGCGGATTTTAGTTTTTACCAAACATTATTGACAAATTTCCCATTGGGATATTCCCAAGTCAATTAAACGTAAAAAAAGTTACTATAGTTTATTTTTGATTATTTTAATACAGCAGTCTTTGTTAACGGAAGAAAACTGCTCGTGCCAGCTGTTTATAAATTATAAAATGCCGTATTTCTTTGTTTAAAAGTAAAGTCTATATAAATTATAAATTGAAAAATATTAGTACATTTTTGGTTTTCATATTTATATTTGTGAAGGGTGAAGTTTACCTACTACATCTGAATAGCTGCCACTGGTTAATTACGATATGCATGCAAATTTCAGCTAAAAAGTGAACGTATCTAGCGCTCTATGTTAGTCAGCATATTTGCAATTTTCTTTTCCATTCACAACCTTTACTACACTGTAAATATACCGTTCAGCAAGAACCATGGCTGTTGCTCGACACTTGCACTAAAACTTGCCATTGACACATTAATTTTAATTCGCATACAATCAATAATCAATCACAAACTTAGACACTGAAAAAATATCGTCAACGGACTCAATGGCAAGCCCACGGCAACAGGCAAGCCGACTATGCCCGATGGGCTAGCCCACAGAACCGAGACATATTACAAAGAAATTATAGGTCGGAAGACAGCTTTTATTATGGTCAAAAATAGAAAAACAAACAATATTTATGTCATATCTAACTGCGAACGTAGTCGCGATAACACGTGTTGCTTATAGGTTCCCAACAATTGCCTATTTTTAGTAGAAAGAGTAGAAGTAAATTTTTGAAAATGGTGTCTGTGAAGTACTTTTTGTGTGGATATAGTGTTTTGTTTTTCTCAGAAACGGTAAATTTTGGAACTTATTTAATTGGCGCCAAGACTCTTGTTTACATTCTTGTGTAGCAGCTACGTTCCAAATTACACCTTTGATGCACAAACTTTTTTGATTATTTTAATATATATTTATGAACTTTTGCACGTTGTACGTTATCTTATGTCCGATTCTTGGAAATTTTTGTTTTTATTGGTATTAATTCTGTTTCTTTTTTGGTGCAACACACTGGATATATTGTAATATTTTAATCACTTTTTGCAATGGGTGATCTCAAGTGCTGCAGAAACAAATCTTTTAATAATTGGGTTTGTATAGTGTGTAAAAACATTTTCCACCAAAGCTGTTGGAAAAGAACAAAATATTATGATGTAATAGACAATAATTTAATCTGTTGTTCAAAGGCTTGTAGAGAAGTTATGTGTAATGATGAAGAAGATGATATTTCTCCTATTTCCACATTGACTAGTCTTATAAAGGATTTAAGAACAGAAATTGATGAGAAAAACAGATTTATTGAGCGCCAGACGCGAAATTCTTGCTCACTGGTTTCTGAGGTAGCAGATATTGAGGCTGGTTTGGCAAAACAAATTGAAGACCTAAAACTACAAATATCAGATCTGCTCAATACGGATGAGGAACAATTCAACATTATTCAAGCTTTACAGAAGCCTGAAACATTTGATATAAATACTCAGACCATCATGGAAATGCAAAGCTCGGCAACTCAAACTATGATATCAAGAACGTCAAAACCAACACAGACTGATTCTGTCTCTAGTAATTTAAAATGTTTAAACTGCCCTGTAGAATGCGATTCACCGTCTAGGCCTGCACCTTTACTGTCGTTTGCCACAAGGGAATGTCAGACTAGTGTCAGCATGCAGGTGCTATCGAACTCCCATATTCTTGATGATGAGCCTTCTTATTTACAATATGATGCGTATTCAGGTTTCTAGATCTACCCAGACGGAGCCCGATATCAATTACGGTATGCATTTATACATTCTGTAAATGTATACGGCACCTAGCACTATCCCATTGGTTGGATTTAAAATTTCAACCAATCAAACTTCGAGTGCCATATGCGTGTACGGAATGTAAATCGGTGCCATATGCACTTACGGAATGTAATAACAGTTTATTGAGCAGCATGTCTTTGCGATTCAGTGGATCATATTTAGCAAGCCTGGTGGCGGCAGTAGTTAGATGATGTGCTTCTGATACGATGCTTCGGTTTGCCTCCGAGTTCGAGTGCCGTCAGTGGCAAGCGTTTTTTAAATTTTTTTAAGGTTATGTTTCTTTCTTTATTTTTAAATTGGGGGTAGTTTTGGTTAGTTTTGTTTGATTGCACCCCGGAGCGAACGAAGGGCCATGCGTGAAGTTAACAGTACTAACTACAAACGCATGTTTGAAGACGCTTTTCTTTAAAAGACACCTCTTATCCTTTCCGAACTTCTACCATACTCTTTGAAGCCTTCGGAATATATTTATACTGCAAAAGTATTTATTACATTCCGTAACTGAATATGGCACGGAATTACATTCCGTACACGATAATGACACCCGCACCCGCGCGTTGATTGGATAGAAGTTCAAATTTTGAATGGTTTGGCCAATAACAACACCGAGGTGCCATATACATTTACGGAATGTATAAATGCTTACGGTATGAGTCTTGCCGATGAATTAGCGACTCATGATCTTGTGGGCAGAAATCTTCTAACCTCTGAAAGTTCTGAAACTTCCGATTGTCTTTCAAGAGAAGCCCACCTGCCGATTACAAGTTATGGAGATACGGCAGCACAGAATAGCCCTCAGTATGGCGAAGTTACAACGCCGCAGCTCCCAGATGTTATGGGTATTGAAATGTCAGTTGTCAATAGCAGTGTTTTGGTGTTTGGTGATCGCAGTGCAAGAGGTGTAGCTTCTGGTGTGACACTTTCCTTGAATTCAGGGACCTACGTTGTATATGGAGAATCTCATCCTAATTATTCTTTGGTGCAAATGGCAAACCGAATATTTCAACTAACAACTAATTATGGTGCTGCTGATAACATTATTGTGTGTTTGGATCTGCGTGTCACAAAGTTTGACCGTTACTCTTTGTATAAATTACTTATTCTTGGAAAATATACAAACCTTACTTTAAGTTTGACTTATAACAAATTTTACGAGTTTACATACACACATTTTGTTACATTATGTAGCCAATTTCTTGATAAGCAAAGAGCTTCAATAAGAATTTTTGGCAATAATATATTATATGGTAGATTCAGGCTTAATAAAAAAGCTCTCTGTGTTTGTCTGTCTCAATATGTTAGCGCTAGTAACTCATTAAGAAATGTATTTGTACTCTCTCCGGTTTTCGGAAACATAAGTATTCCCGTGACTGTTGAAACCAACATTGTTTGTCTGTGGACTCGGACCACAATAAAGTCTTGTCCTTCTCTTGCTGCTATTGATCATTCAACTTTTCCGATAACCATGACACATATAGATCTCACATAAGAAATTTTCTGATTTCTTATCAGAACACCAGGGGAATTAAAACTAAACTTACCTCTTTAAAAATGTCAATGTTACTAAATGATTCTGATATCGCTCTGACAGAAACTTGGTTAAATTGTTCCATTCACAATCAAGAATGCATTAGCACCTCTAGAAATATATTCAGAAAAGACAGAGACTCTACTTTGGCACATAAGAAACAAGGTGGAGGAGTTCTTTTGGCGGTTAGAAAGCAATATAGTACTGACATCTGTGATATTTTTGATAAGGATTTGGAGGCGCTCTGTGTGAGGTTATGTCTGGGATTAGGTAGATGCTTGTATGTCGTTGTTTATATTGCTCCTGGTTCTGAGGTTGACACTTACCGTAGATTTTATCAATGTATTGAGTCTAACTTGTTGAACTATGATTGCATAATACTAGGAGATTTTAACTTGCGTGACCTTGTGTATACTAATATGCATAAGGAGCCTATTTGTGATTTTAATAATTTTTTAGCTTTTACAAACTTTATGCAATGTAATAATATTTTAAATGTAAATAATGTGATGTTAGATTTAGTGATTTGCAGTCCGCGCCTATATTACTGCGAGGTGATAACCGAGACGGAACCATTACTGCCCATTGACAATCACCATCCTCCATTGTTGATCAATTTAAACTTAAAAACTAAGGAAACTTACGTTAAATACACACCTAATTTTAAGTACAATTTTAAAAAGGCTAACTTTTTGTTGATGCCTGAGCTATTTCTCAATCAAAGGTGGGACAGTTTGCTTGCATGCAAGAGTATCAATGATGCAGTAACTGTTTTTTACCAGATACTTGAAGGTATTTTTAAAAAATGTGTCCCGTTGTGTAGACAGATTGGTAGAGTTTTTCCTGTTTTTCCTGTTTTTTTTTTTTTTTTTTTTATGGCAGTGGCACACACGCTAAAGGGAGACCCTATGGCGCTCGACGAGCGGTGTGTGTGCGAAGATGTTGATTGACACGGCTCTTGAATATTTGTAAGTTGTAATTAATGGGAAACAGATGTCCTGGGAGTGAGTTCCACAATGATGCAGTGCGCCAGACAAAGGAGTTCTTGTAAAGCGATGTTCTAGGAGTTTCCAGTTGTACGACGAACTGGTGCGCTCTTGCCGTCTGTCGTGACTGTCTGACAGGAGCTGCCAGGGGCGGGATGAGGCGGACCAAATTCTGGGAACATCTGCCGTGAAAGTATCTGTAAAACAGACATCTCGGCCACATGTCTGCGGTGTTCCAGACTATCCAGATTCCGGGTCAACTCTGGGTCGCCGACGAGACGCACAGCTCTCTTTTGAATGGAATCCAGCAGCTTTAGGGTGTGCTTTGGTGCGGCACCCCAGATATGTGAGCAATATTCTAAGCACGGTCTTATTTGCGCTTTGTACAGCAAGAGCAACTGCTGCGGTGTATAGAGTTTTTTGTTGCGAAATAGCGCACCAAGCTTCTGGGAGGCTGATTTTGCGATGTTAGCAACATGGTCATGCCATGACATATTGCTGTTGACCGAGACACCCAGCAGTCCGATTGACGAGGATGAAGGAATGATCGATCCTGCCATAATGATGTCAGGGCCCGCTGTATTGGCCCTCTTAGTAAACGTTGCTGCTTGGGTCTTTGCTGCATGACCAAATTTCGGTCGCCCCAAGTTTGAACTTTCTACAGGTCTTGATTAATAGCTGTAATCTGATCCTGTCTGCGGTGGTGAGTCTCAGTCGCTGGTAAGGGTTTTTCTGATCTAAAGTGGGAGACAAGGGTACTGTCATCTGCAAAACTGTAAACAGGATTATTCGTTTCGATCAGCAGGTCATTAATATAGATGAGGAACAGAGTTGGTGAAAGTATTGCGCCCTGAGGCACGCCCGCGTTGATGGTGAATGTGTCCGAGATGTGTCCATCGACTGCAACGTGTAGGGATCGGTTCTTAAGGAAACTGGCCAGCCAGCTGCAGAGAGAGGCTGGCAGTCCGAAGGACGGCAGTTTGTTGAGCAGCCCGTCATGCCAAACTCTGTCGAATGCCTTTGAAATATCCAACGCAATCGCTCGAGACCCTCCGTAGTTTTCAATTGCCCTACTCCATATATGAGTGACATAGGCCAATATATCTCCTGTCGATCTCTCTTTGCGAAAGCCGTATTGATTATCGCTGATTATTCTGTTGCTCTCGAGGTACTTGAGTAGTTGCTGGTTGGCTACACGTTCCATGACTTTGGAGATTATTGGAAGCAAGGCAATTGGGCGATAGTTTGAGGGCGTGGTTTTCTTGCCTTTTTTTGGAACAGGTTGCACTCGAGCGACTTTCCAAGAGGATGGGTAAATCCCTTTTCCGTAAGAAAGAGAACAAAGCCTGGAAAAAACGGGTGTTAGTTCGTTGGCGCAGTTCTTTAGTACGATGGCAGGTATTCCGTCCGGTCCTGATGCCTTTTGCGTATCTAGTTCTTTAAGGATTTTACGAATATCACGGTGAGAAAACTTGACTTCTGCCATGGTAATGTTGATGTTCGATATGGTGGGGAGAGTCTTGCCTTGGGGGACGTCTAAGGTAGAGTGCGATGAAAACATTTTAGCGAGCATGTTTGCTTTTTCCTTGGCTGTAGTTGCCGTGATGCCACGTTCGTCCGTCAAAGGTGGGAGAGACGTTTTTGTAAAGTTGTTACTTACTGCCTTTGCTACCGACCAGAAATTCCTGGAACCACTGGGACATTGCAAAAGTTTATTCCTGATCCTTTGATTGTGTTTGTCCTTAGTTTCGTCGATCACACGTTTGCATTCGTTTCTCGCTTCGACAAAATAATTGCGATTTTCAATTATGAACTAGTTGACTGCATCTGTCACCTTCGTTATCTCGTTTAAATAAAACTTTTACAAATAATCTGCACGGATCGCAAGTGTTGCTAATATTGTCATAACCGCAAATGTCGCGACACATATAAGTACCCTAACTCATTGCAGACATCTGACCACTCCGCAATAGATACACAAAAAACACATTACTGCCCTAAAAGCAGGAAGGTAGGAAGAACATCTTCACTTATACTTCAGTAAAAGCTTATAATAATTACAAAACCATTTATTAGCCATTTAAGGATTTAATAATATATAGAATTAATCATAAGTGGTATATCAAACTAAGCAGTTACTTTTTGTTGTTCCTTTTTGGAAGCTTCTACAGCAGCCTCACTTTTTTCAAATTCCGAGATGAGTGCCTCTACCTCTTTAGCAGTTAAAATATTTATGACAGTCTTGTTGTCCACTCTTGTGAGCGTGGCCATTTCAACTAAAAAAAGTAAATACAAACCATTTATGTCAAACTGTCATGGATATCGTATACACATAGTTTACAAGGTAAAAGGAAAACTGTCTCAGAGTTTTATTTTGTGCGAAGTGAAAAATAAAATCTTATATGCACCACTGGTGTTACGATGATTACATCCATCGAGCCACATTTATCCCTTGGGTTGGATCGCTCTCCGAACATAATCATCTTAGTAACGCCCTAGGTACATAAATAGCTATTTCAGATTTGTTTGAGTTTTTAAAATGTTATAAACAAAATAAGAAACTACCTGGATTATTCCGGTTTTAGGGATGATTTAAACAGCAGCCATTACGTGACAAATATTTTAATGTGTAAAGGATAGATAGATAGAAAACATACTTTATTGTTCAAGAATTACATTTCATATGGAATCCTTATTAACAAAGCCTATAGTTATTTCTTATACTAACATATTGAGCCAAATCAACAAAATTGACGCCCTTAGCCCACAAAATTTCAACACAAGTGTTTGAGCTAAAGGCCCAAAAATAACGGGTAAAAAGTGGTCTATACAAATCGATAAAAATTAATAATAGGTAAAATAGGTCAATTAAACAATACATGAACAAAAGGGTAAAATGATAAATTTACGGTATGACATGACACTATACAACATCTATGTTAAAAATTGTATAAAAAAAATTCATGAGTCGAATAAAAAGCTCTATCAAGAAAGAGGTTTCTACAACTAAGACGAAATGACCTCAAAACAGCAATACTACGAACCTCCATGGGTAAATGATTGTACATCTTCACACCTGTGTAAATTATTGAATTTTTGATGTATGTTGATTGGGGGATAGGTAAAGGAAGATCATGTTCCTGTCTTGTTTGGTAGGTTCTGGTGTTAGGGAAGCGTGAGACATGCTTGTGAATAAGACACACTGTTTCCAATATAAAAAGGCTTGGCAAGGTAAGAATTCCACTCTCAAGGAAAAGTGGTCTGCAATGAGTCCGAGGATGCACCTGGCACATATGTCGAAGAGCCCTTTTTTGCAGCACAAAAGCAGACTGGAAAAGACCTTGGGAGCAGAAACCCCAGAATGGGATGCAATACCTCAAGTGCGACTCAATCAATGCAAAGTAGGTGGTTCTTGCAACGGTCATACCAAGTTCTCTGGCAATGACCCTAATACTGTAACAACCTGAGGCCAGTTTTTTGTTCAAAGCTTTTAAGTGTGAGTCAAATTTCAACCTATAATCTATGTTTAAACCCAGAAATTTAGATGCTTCAACAATATTGAGGGGATGACTGTCAATGGAGATGTTTTCCATGGTGGAGTCTCTGAATTTAACGATATGTGTTTTTGATAGGTTGAGAGATAGTTGGTTCGCATCACACCAAGATTTAATCTTCTTTATGTCCATCCCAATCATACTTTGAAGAGTTGCAAGGTCATTGTGTGACCATAGTGCCGTGCAATCATCTGCAAATGCCCCAATCACTCCCAACAGATCAAGGTTTAGAAGATCATTAATGTAGATGAGGAAAAGTGATGGGCCCAGAACAGAGCCTTGAGGAACACCACTTAAAATGTTTCGTTTTTCTGATGTTTTCTGATTTGTAGAAACGCACTGAACTCTCTCAGAGAGGTAGGACTTGATCCAATCAAGCCCAATACCCGTAAAGCCATACCTGCTCAACTTCAACAGCAGTATTCTGTGATTAACGCAGTCGAATGCTTTCGACAAATCACAGAACACCGCTGCGGCGGACTTACGCTGATTTAGAGAAGTAAGAAGGTTCTCCATAAAGTGAAAGACAGCATCAGCTGTGCTCTTCTGCTGTTGAAAACCATACTGATTTTTGTTTAGAATATCGTTATTATTTAAGAATTCTATGATGCGTTTATTTGCCAGGCTCTCAACTACTTTTGACAGGGTGGAGAGCAGTGAGATTGGTCGGTAGTTTGATGGGTCAGTGGTAACTCCTCCTTTATGAATGGGAATGATCTTAGCAAACTTCAGGGAAGATGGAAAAACTCCTCTTCTGAAGGAAGAGTTGACCGCATCAGCCAAAATGGTTAGAGGATATTCCGGGAGTTCTTTTAGAATTTTTAAGGAAAGTCCATCATATCCGGCAGCATTCAAATTTCTCATTTGGCAAAAGGTCTCTCTCAGTTCCATTGAATTAGTTGGAAGGAAGGAGAATTGGTTTGAAATATTCACATTTGATAGGTAGTCTAGAGGATCATTAACGGTTATTATGTTCTTTGTAATATTATCAGCTATTGAGCAGTAGAAGTTATTCAAATCATTAGGATCTAGCGCGATTTCTTGGGGGCTCAGGTTAGTACGACCTGATAGCTCATTTACAATTTTCCAGGATGTTCGAGATTTATTTTTTGATTTTTGCATCCTTGAAGAATAAAACACCCTTTTAGCCATTGACAGCAATTTCCTGTATGTTGTACGATAACGAATAAAGTAGTCGTAGATAAAGACATTACCAGAAAAGTGCTTCCGCAAGGCATTAAGGCAGCGAAGATTTCCAGCTGAGATACGTATACCCTTGGTTATCCATGATTTGGAATGTGATTTTATTTTTATGTTTCTAATAGGGAAGCATCTGTTTACCAAGGTGCATAGAACAGAATGATACGCTGATAAAGGCTCCATTTCTCCCACAATTAGGTCCCAATTTAGACTGTTGCACTCATGGCGAAATTTTGCATAATTGCCACTGCTGAAGATACGTTTACGAGTTGTATATTTCTTTTTTCTGGTCCGTGAATTTACAGGGAAACGTGCAATGATGGCATTGTGGTCTGAAATGGCTGCATCAATTGAATCACACATTACATTATTATGTAGATTGGAACAAACATAATCAATGGTGGTCGCCGAATGCTCAGTAATACGCGTAAATGAGTCAACATGCATGGAGAGATTGAAAGAAGTCAAGAGGTTCACGACCATGGCAGTCACATCAGAATCAGAATCACTATAATTGATATTAAAATCGCCAGCTAACACCACATGACACCCTGGAGGAATTCTGGACAGCAGCAGTTCTAGTTTATTTAGAAAATTAAAAACATTCGCTGTTGGTGAACGATAAATACAAAACACATAGAAACCAAGTTTTCCCGAAAATATCGCTGAAAACTCAAACTCTCTTTCTTGAAGAAGCGTTTATTAAATGCCACGTTCGTTTTTCACACTGCAACTCTATTTTTGCCCATCTAAATTCCTTTTCTACATATTTCAAAGAAAAGCATATAAACAATATTATTATTGTTTCAAAACTTCAAACACTAAATTTTTTTTCTTCAAGCTATGAACACTGCTGCTCCTGAGTTAGATTTTTGGGTGTGTATTATATTTAAAAATTAACTTTGGAAGAATATTTGTAACTTAACAATTAATATACGAGTTCACAATTTTATTTTCTTTTAGCTTACAGCAAGGTAATCTAAAGTAACTGAGAAAATAGACAGTATGGAGGCTCTAGCTACTAACAGTACACTTCAATTCATTACCTTTTTCTGATGTAAGCTTCGTCATGTCGAGGGTTTTGATCAATACTTTTATAGCTAAGCTCTTAGCATCTTTTAAGGTCATTTCTCCATCTTTATATTCCTGTTTTAAACTGGAGATTGCAGCCTAAAATATAGATTTCTTTGGTTAATGTCCAATTTTATGACATATCGCCACACACATGCTATGTTAGTACATAGATACTTTTAAGTTACTTACCGAGCTGTTATTGCCAATGCAAGTTGCTTTCCAACCACTATAGTTTCCGCTTGGATCCGACTGATACAATTGGTAACCATAATGTTTATCCCAGCCCATGTACAAAATAGATACTCCGAAAGGCCTCTTGCCACCATATTGTGTGTAAGCCTGCTTAACATCACAGAGCCATGAAACCAATTGCTCACATGGAATAGATTCTCCATATTGATAGAGATACCTCTGGCCAATTAGTCGAAGTTCATTAGTCAAAACATTGGCATCAGAGGTGATTCCAGCCACACTGCATACCATATCTCTATGACACCAGATGAATATAAATAGTATCATATAATGCAATATAGGTAGATATAGGAAACCGATATATTTTCCTGAATAATAACTGCATAATTAAGCACTTACTCATTAGTAACAACTATATAAACTACAGAATCCTTTGATTTCTTTTCAATACAGGCATATATATTTGACTATTTTTTGGCTAGAGTTCTAAATCTCAAATACTATATGTGTGCTCCAGATTTTTGAATTTTTAAACCACTTGTCAAAAGAGACTGATTTTTAAATAAGCCGAATAAATGATAATAAAATATGTGTCTTACTCATTTAGTTTGTAAATTTTCTCAGAAGTAAATACTTCATCCAAAAGGTTATTTGTGTTTCTACGTTCTGCTGCCAACAGAATGCCATCATTCGCTAAAATTCCCAAGCAAGTTCCAGCCATAGAGATTGCTTCCATTGCATATTCAACTTGATATAATCTTCCTGTTTAATGAAAGAGAGTTAGTGGTTAGATCTTCAGATATTTAAAAGATAACAAACTTCTTATAATTTTAACTCTAGAAATACCAATTTTATTGTTTATATGTCAAACAGTATCTTAGACTTAATGGTGATGATTGTTTATATGTCAAACAGTGTTTTAGACTTAATGGTGATGAAAGTTAACTAAAACCACCAGGCAAAAACTACGCACTGTGGTTTGGGGGTTGGCCAATGACAGATTCCCATCTGAAACGTAAATATCAAACTGTTGAACTTTTAGTATCCAAGGAACTACCAGTCAAACCTATTTTAGATGAAAATCCACACTGGTGAAACCTTGTCCTCAGTCAAAAATTTGGCTTAATTTAGGTACAAGATTGTATCAAATTCATACTGATATTTCATTTAGGCAATATTGAGACTAACAAACAGAGATAATAATTAAATATCTTCCAAAGTTATCAAGTTAACATCTGATTTGCATTTGCCTATAAACTCTGTGTGATTTATATTCTACAAATATCGGCTAATACAAATTTGACTTTATATTGATTTGTAGTGTAGTGAAGCAAGCAAACCATTTGTGATATACATTAATAATTATTTTGGTGTTAACATCGGTCAAATTTCCATTGAGAAAGTTTTCTCAACACTTTGGCGTAGTTACGCCAAAGTGTCCTCTGTATAGAAATTGATGGTAAAAATAAAGATTCAAAAGATGCACACTACCGAAAATAGGAGACTGATGAAAACTAACCTTCTGGGGAAAAAATCGTTGTTCTGGTATCATATCTTCGTGCCTAAAAGTTTAATATATGAGTACTAACAAGAACATTGTGCCACCAATATTAAAAAAAAATCATAATTTATGTTAAGATTTTTGGACTTACCATATTTCAATTGATATAGTTTTTATTAACGGAAAAATAATAAACTAGTACGATATCACAATGTTCACTGTCCTTTTGAAAAATATCAAAACCGCAAAGTAAGGTAAAAACACAAAAACACAATTCACTGAATTCACTGTCAGAAAGGTTACATCGAGTTTCTTCTTCTTCTTCTTCCATATAGGACCGAAGCGACAGGGCCAATCTAATGCGGTTGCGCTAAAACTTTCTGTAACGCAGTTTTTCGAAACTTTGTTGACTATTGAATGCAGTGGAATGTATTCACAAAGAAGGGGGATTCTTTGTGAATGTATTCGCGGAAACATGCAAGCTGCTGTATATCCACTATAATACGGCTTTTGTTAAATATGTCCTGGTTTTTAGTTATATAAAGCAAAATATTTCGTAAAAAGTGCATCCAAAGTACGGGCACGTATTATAATAAGTAATATTTCATTTTTCGCATGGCCCTCCGCTCGCTTCGCTCGGTACGGGGGATCAAGAATAGGAAACTAACCAGGTGCTAACCTAAGACATACCCAAAATTAAGAAAAAAAGTGTTTAGAAACAACCTTAAAAAAATAAATTAATAAGCAACGGGGTTTGAACCGGGGCCGCAGATAGCCGCCGAATTGGGACCTAAGCATCTAGACCTCTCGACAACGAGGGCTTTTGCAGCACATTGATTGCATCGCGAATGCAATCGCTCGAGTCAACCCCATCTACACTGGATGGCGCTGGAGTCAACGGTCATCATAAAACGCAACTGCGCATGTTGGAAAAAGATATAGCGCAACATATAGACGCTAATAATTTAATGTGGCGGAAACAACAAGCGTCTAGCAAACGGCGTTACGAAAATTGAACCGCCAAATTCAGCGAAGTTATACTCATGCGCGAAAAACATAAACCTCGCTTTAGCAGCGAAATAAATATCAAGGGGAAGGCCAGAATTTATAAAAGTACTATTAAATTCACGCATGGCTCTCCGCTCGCTTCGCCCGCTCTGAAACGCAACCAAACAAACCTAACCCAAATTTAAAAAAAGAAGCAAATATAACCTTAAAAAGCAGAAAAAACATGATTTACTACTGGAATCAAACCAAGAACCTTCGTAATCAAACGCAAGTATGTGACCACTGCACTATCAAACCTGTTGTGAAGGAGTTAACTGGCCCGTAAACACATGGGTAATTCGATACATTCTGACAATTATGACGGTTCAATTGTCGTAACGCCACCGAACATTAACAAGAGACTAGAAGGTCCACTCTCTCGCTTACAAAGGCGAGACGCCAGACTTTAGACGAAACGGTGTGAAACGTGGCACGAGGCCTGAGCGGTTAACCAGCATTTCACCAGGTTCTGTGACGGGGCAAGGAGGGCAATGCTGGGGGCGGGGCTTAGAGTGAACCTTCTAGTCTATTGTTAATGTTCGGTGGTAACGCCTTTCGATAGACCATTGTCTTTACTGTATAAACAATGGATAGACGCTTTCGTAGAAACAAGTGTTATGCCAGAGATCTCTTATTACTACGCGAATTCTGACAAGTAACCACAGTTTAACCAGATTACTAATCAGGGGTATTTTTGCAGATTTGATATTTGTCGCGGTTACATATGTACATAATATCGTATGTAGCCGCTTCTGACTGATGGGTTAGCGTCACTTACACATTGGCTATGTTCATCGGCACTTAGCATATTACGCTATCGCTTCTAAGCGCTAACAGTCCCGTTGATCGACAAGACACTCTCCTTTGCGGAAAAGTCTACTGTCAAAATCAAAAGACGTTCTTCATAACATAACCTATTTGTTGGACTTCCGATTCGTCTTCGGTCGAGTGTGCACGTGTCGGGTATCGGCCATTTTGTTCCAGCTTCATATACATATATGTTAGTTTGGGGGCACATGGGGCTTTCAGGGGCTGTGTAGATTCCCCGAATAAGATTCGGACGTCCAGCCGGGGGTTAGGCCCCGTGCATGTACAAGATTTAAATGTGTGTGAATGTCCAGCCGGTGGTGTTCGAACCTTAAAACAAGCCGTGCATGTACAAGTCGGAGGCCCAGGGGTACATACTCGACATACTGGGTCCTCTAAAAATAGTATCTCTATCCATCAGGTGTAACTAATCTGGGATGGGTCGCCCCAGCTCTTACTAAGCCGGATAGAGGTCGTTTCTGGCTGAATTTTCGAAAGAAAAAGGCCAACAGAGAGTTGTACTACTACTACTATAACCTATTTGTTTATTTTTTCGGTTTTTAAAAAATAGTTTCTATAACTATACGTTTGTCAGCTCGGCAACAAGACATTTTTCTAATCTAGTTAAATTTTACCGCTTTTCGAATTCCTAATAGTAATTTCTGCAAAAATCGCTTACTTTTATGTTTATGTTCGAGAAATATGTTGTTGCCATTACAAACAACGTCCCCACTCACGGTCACTTAATTGACCGTGGTCCCCACTTGCATAGGTGATCACAGTCCAGTTAGATGCTATAAGTGTGTCATTATCCATTTTTTACATACCTTTAACATAAATCTGCATAAACAAACAATTTAATAATTAAAATTTAAAATGAAAGGTTAGTTTATTATTTGAAATTATTCGCCATTTTGGTGCTAGCGTAGCCCGCTGACTAAAAAAGCGCTTTCATTTAGCGCTAACTGCGCTAACATTCGCTTTTCTGCTGTGGGGTAGTTCAATACCGATTTAGCGGTTAGCGCTTGCAAGCGCTTACAATCGCTAAGACCCGTTGAACATAGCCTTTATCTACGGTCAAGCCAATTTGTTCCGACAGTTCTAGTAGTATAGTGGTAAGATCGTTCGGTTGCCGTCGGTGGCAAGGCTTTTTTGTTTGGTTTTATAAGGTTATGTTTGTTTCTTTTTGCAAATTTGGGTTAGTTTAACGTTTGTATGGTTGCGCCAGGAGCGAGCAAAGCGAGCGGAGGGCCATGCGTGAAGAGTTAACAGTACTCTGAAGTGACGTTAACCCACCAATCAGGAGGGGCTAATAAGTGTCGTAGAACTGTAAAGATGATATAATGCCTATCATTCAATCTTTGTAAAAATAGCGGTTGTTTCAATTTTTTTTGATTAGTGCTTTTAGTTAAAAGCTCAAACTCAAGGTCGACTTGCCATTTTCTTGGAACATGATTTAAATTAACTGTCCGATCGACAGCGATGGAAAAAGAGCTATAGATTGCAATGTTTGTAAACCACTCATATCATGTTGTAAAAAGTTATGGCCAAATTAGTTTTTTTGTAATGTTAACAATGTAATGGTATGTTTTTAAATAAATATTTGTCCTAAAATTGTTTGGCTTTAAATTTTATATGCATCCTCTCTAAAACATTTTTTAGTTCTTTTTCTTGATTTTGGGCATTACCTTGGGTTAGACTGGGTTAAACATGAACTTATGTAATTCCCTTCAAGAAGGGAGCCGTTTGGCGCTGCTACGGGCAATACACCCTTCGTCCGGCGCTTAGACAGAGGTAGAGCTACCCTTCTACTAGCGTTACACGTCATTCCAGCTTGAAAGGCCTTGTATTTGGGGGCGACCGCAACGTTGTCGGGCCCTGGACCCTGTTACGACCATCGACTTTTCACACGGCACAAATGGAAGCCCCACACTGGGTATTTCCTTTGACTAAAGACAAACATATACGATGGAGTGGCACAGACGACGCTTTAATTTTGGTTGGTTGCACCCCCGGAGCGAGCGAAGTGGGCGCAAGGACACGCGTGAAGTCTAAAGGTTGAAAATTTGTGATAGGTAGACGCGAGTCATCCACACCACGTATCGTTGCTCGTACCACATCAGAGGGCTGCAGAGTTGCGCGGGCATCAAATTGTTGACAACAAAATGTCTAAACTTTGCATGACCTTCCGCTCGCTTCGCTCATTACGGGGGCGCAACCAACAGAAATTAACCCAAGGCATGCCCAAAATAAAGAAAACATCTTTTATTACGATATGTTATAAAAAAATTTATAAACCCCTAAATATTTCTC
>JAEQML010061027.1:0-26314 GCA_016904865.1 Pissodes strobi | reverse complement strand
ATAATTTTAGAATAAACAAAATGTTAAAGCAGCTAATTCTAACACACACCTTTTATTTTCAGTGTTGTAGATTTTTAAGTATTTATAAACAATTATCTTTTAAGCGGCCATAAACTATAAACTCATCAGAATTATCATGCAACTGTGAAATTTCAGAAAACAGGTTAAATTGTTTAACCCTGTGGCACATGACTAGGCTGCAAGGTCGAATAAATGCCAACAAAAATTCGTTTTAAACTATTATTGATTTGCAATATACGCTTGCTGTTTTAATTGGTAATTCTATGGATGACAAACATGTCCTTTAAATTGCTTTTAAAATAACACTGTCAATTTAAATCACCTATAACTACAACATGTGTGTGCACCACTTAAATAAAATTTGTTACTATGTATTTGTATGGTGAAATATACATACAAAGCGTATACATATCATGAAACTTTGCTGTAAAATTCATATGTTACACAATCTTACGAGACTGTTCATGAAGTTACGCCCTTCTTGAGGGTTTAATCTACGTTTTATTTAATTGGTGAGACGGTTAGATTGGGTTAGTCTAGATAGGATCGAACTGCGCCAATCTCATTATTAGCATATCGAGTGAAATATAATATTGATTTTACAGAAAATGCCAGCATTTCATGGTAGACCTAGGCTTTTCACCTAAAGCCGTAATTCAACATATTCCTACGACATTTGCAGGATGTCCCGTAATTAGTGGCTTTAAAGCAGATTATTCGAACGAAAATAAGTCACAACTGCCTGTAAATCCCCTTTGAAGCTGGATTTTGCTCAATATCTCTAAAACCAAAAGAGCCACTTTTATGGAATTTGATAAGCTTGGCAAACTTGGGTTGCTAAATTAAATTTCAAATATTTTGTTTTCTTAAATTATCTCTTCTGACTTCAGAGTCATGTCGGGATTTAAGATAATGCGAACTTATTAAAATTGGGAATTTTAAATAGTTCGGACTGACATTTCACTTTTTTCCTGGCCATTTTTCTAGAAATCTTTACCTTGCATTGCTTTCATAAAAAATATGACCTATGGACCTAAGCTCATGAAAAATATGCCTAATCCCTTTTAAAGTCAGAGTCATTAAAATATCGACTTTAAATTAACTAAACAACATAGGAACATACAAAACCTATTACATAATTATTTAACTACACTACCCACCTGCTATAATTATTATGTTTTTTTAGTTGTTGTAAAAATTACGATCTTGTACAATCCGGATGTTTTATTGTCTAACATGCACGTTCTACTTTGTCATGTGAACTAAGCTGGTGTAATTATACTATTATTGCATGCAATAGTATTTATACAACTGAAATTAAAAACTAAGAAAAATAGATTAGGACCTAATATAGCGAGATTACTAATTAAGCGCCGTTTTCGTTTAATAAACATCACTGTTCGCGTGTATGCCATGCCATGCCAATTGTGCATGCATGTACGTTTAATCACTTCATTATAACTCATTATAACAGCTAAGGGTACTTACACACTGGCAGAGGATAAATCGCAAACGACAGCAAATGATTTGAAAATCGATAAACGATATTGAACTCTTTTTACCATGAATCCCAAATAACATCTCGGTGGCCCACTACACAGAATATACGATCTGTGATATGTAATCTAAATGATCACTGTGGAAACATCTCAGTTATATATCCAGCAAATAGTCAATGCGAGAATTTTGGAGAAACTAGATTTACTATGATAGATCTGAAAATATCTGCCTAACGAAACTAGCGCAAGAAATGTTAATTTGCCATTCATTGCGAACACTAAATTATATTAAGAATATTAGTATATTCAGCATATGCCCAAATTTGGTCAACAAATTGAAATCTTTTTCATTATTGGTTTCTTAGAAAATATGATTCTTGTTAAAGTTGTGCAATTCTAAGTAATATTGCACAGGGAATTCAACAAATATGAAAAGTTTTTTTTTAAGTTCGTCACACACACAACAGGAAAATCCTATACCACTCAACGAGCGGTGCGTGTACGGAGAAGACGCTGTAGGTTGTAATTGTCGAGAAAGACAAATACGTGTACGTTACTCGGAAGTCCATTCCATAGCCAAGCAGTCATCCAGACAAATGAGTCCCGTAACAGCGACGTCCTAGGTGTTCGCAATTGAATCGTATGTTAATGAGCAGCTCGTGTCTGACAACTTTGGGCGAAATCATAAGTGCCAGCTCGTTCGAACACCTTCCGTTAGTATCGATAGTAAAGAGATAGGTCCGCCACTTTCCTGCAATGTTCAAGGCTATCAAAGTCTTTAGTCAACTCCGGGTTATTCACATGACGGACTGCTCTCCTCTGCATGGAGCCCAATATCGTGAGCAAGTGTTTGTGTATCGAGCTCCACACATGGGAACAGTATTCCAGAGATGGTCCTATCTGGGCCTTATAGAGCAGTAAGAGCAGATGAGGTGTATACAAGTTTTTTGATCTATAGAGTGGTCCAAGCTTTTGTGCTGCTGCCTTGGCGATTTTGTAATTACGCCAAGAAATGTTGTTTTCTACGTTGATGCGCAGCAAGCTTATGGGTGCGGCTAGAATCAGTGTTTGTCCTATCATTGATAAGTCAGGCCCTGCGGTGTTTGTTTTTTTATGAAAAGTCAGCAACTTTAACCTATACATTTTATTGGTATTCATAAAGGTATTTTTTTCCAACTTTTATCTTATTGAAAAGACGATGCAGTTGAAGCAAATAAACCAAATAAATATTAAAATGCATCGTAGAAATAACAGTCTATACAAAAATCTCAATAAAACCTTCTAGAAGATAAGAAAATACCCATCGCTTTTGCTCAACACCAACTTATTTTTCTTAAATAGTGTTTTTGTCTTTTATTTCATTAGCTTCATTCTTTGACGTTACTGAATTATTATTTAAATTAGTACTGTGATTAGATAACATATTTAATTTCACCTATTCGCTTTTCCTAACATGGCTTTGCTCATTTTCACGAAATTTGGTAAATTATTCTCGAACTGTAGTAATGTCAGATTTCTGGATATCTAATTTGGCATCGTAAATAGCTTTAACAATAATTTAAATAACTGAAGCTACTTGACCAATATTGCATATTTATGTCTTCCTTGCAGTTTTTGCTTGGTCTTTATTGTTATCTTTAGTAGGTATCATTTATTTTTTTTATTAATTCGCCTGCGTTCTGTTGATACCAAACTTGACATATCTAATTTGTTTATTGCAGTATCTGCAGTTTCTGATATTAACTCAGCTTGTTGCATCATCTATCATTTCCTTCTTTGAATGAAGTCGAGATATAACTGTATGAATCTTCTGGCCTATTTTTATTGTCAATATTTTCTACTTCAACATTTTCAGCATCATTATTAGTTTCTATTTTCTCAGATATGGCATTTCATGTTTCATTGCTTGAACTATCTGAAGATCGTGATGAGATTGAGCTGGCTTCGGGGCAACTGAGGTCAGCCATAAATATGGCTTATCATGAAAACTGTCCACTCAAGATTAAAAGGAATAACAGAGGAACCATTTGGTGGAACAACTCTCTAGATAAGCAAAGTGAAGAGGTTCGTAAACTCTTCAATCGAACCAAAGAGACCAGCATATGGGATCAATACGATTGCTCTAACGAACTACAACAAAGCCATCAGAGATGCAAAAAGGAATTCATGGGAAATCTGCTGCTAGAGCATAACAGATGGACCTGGCAGTACTAGGATCCATAGAGTTCTCTCTAGAGAACCCATTCAGGAATTAGGATCGCTTAACGTCCTGACGAATACTCTTTAGGATTTAATATAGAAACGTTAGAGCTTCTGGCTAAGACACAGTTCTCAAAATGTCAGATTCTGCATAGTGATGAGCAAGAGCCTTTTTGGGAAATATTCTCGCATAGTAATATAGGTGATCTGAGCTATTCTGTGCGAGCCGTACGGACAGTTTCTTATTTCTAATTAGAAACTTTTTTTCCAGTCGGGTCCTGGCAAATTGTAATTATTTTGTAAAACATTGAATTTGGACTCCTTTTCGGTTATGATAGTTCTGAACGGTTTTCCGCTAATCGAATTCTCTTAGGGGAATCCCCCACGATGCAGCAGTTGTAACTCCAAGAAGCAAACTTGCTTCTTCATCAGCACTTAGGTTTGGTTGGCGTCCTGGATCTTTGTCAGGAATTCCTTTAACGTTATCGCCTATGGTAGGTCTGGGAATCCCATAAAGTTGACATTTGCGTAGCCTAACATCTTGTAGAGCCTGTGCCAACTTATCTTGAGAATAATGTCAATCCTACCATGTCCGAAATACTTACGTCTTGCCCCTGCGGTATAACTATTCGCAACATGTGCAGTTGCGTTTAATGATCAGCTGTTTGCGACATATCAAGGGAGGGCGAGAATTTAATGGAGTACTGTTATCGTCACGCATGGCCCTCCGCTCGCTTCGCTCGCTCCGTAACGTAACCAAACAACACTAAACCGAACCTACAAGAAGGAATAAAAATATCAATAAAAAATTTAAAAAAAACCATCTCTTACCTCCGACGGCAATCGAACCCGGACCGCCGTATCACAAGCGCAGGGTCTGACACTGCATTACGAGACCTCTTGAAAGCAATTCGCTGGACCGTCTGAACTGAAGAACGCAACGTCGCTAACAGCTGATCATAAAACGCAACTCTGCATGAATGCAAATAATTATACTGCAAAGGCTAGATGCTAGTGTCTGAAGCTACCCATTAAAATTCATGCTTTTAGCTGAGCGGCAGTTACTTTTTCCACTTTTAAAAAAATTTATAGCAAAATCACACGTCGAGATGAGACAGTTACTACAAGCTTGCAATTACTTCGATCTTTACCTACCAAAAATATTTCTATATATTCCTACCTATTTGATTCATACCAATGGCCAGCCTCCTATAGCCGTTACTAAAATATTGGGTTGACAAAACCAAATCATTTGGTTGCTATTAAAAAACGATAATATCCCGCAACATCCATGGTCCAGAGACAGCCTTCTGTAAGGACATTTTGTTGCAAGTTCTATGGCAAAATTTAGAGAAATTATAGATTTTATAGAGCTAAATTCAACCATTTCCACGATAATGTAAAATACCGTCTTAATATTATATTATTGGTCGGTATAAACAATAATTAATTCTTAAATCATTTATGACTATAAAGGCGGGGGGTGATAATTCACTTTATTATTAACCACTTTAATTAGTGGATTGTATCAAAATAGGGTGGTGGTGGTGCATTCATAGCGTGTGAATTGATACATGTATTTTAGGTGTCACGTACTTTAATAATGTATGATTTAATTTGCATTAAGTATGATAAATATATACAATGACTTCTAACTACTTTCAAGCATTCATCCTTTCATACATAAAACTAAATAGTGTACACTGTACACTGTACAGGGTTATCCAACGAGGACTAGAAAAGGCGATTTTTTGACTTTTCTTGTACTTTTATAAAAAAAAAACTGAAATAGCCATCCTATGTAATTTTTTCCCACGAATTCGGATATTCAAATTTAAATTTAAATTCAAAAATCTTTTATTTGTCTTATAAAAAATAATATAATGTTACATATTGTTACAATGTTAAATTCAGATGCAAAAAGGGCTACTTCGCCATTACATAAAACCGATTCACGAACTCGCTTACTTAAGTATCTACGAGATTGTGTGAAATAGCCCTAAAAACTTATACCAAAGAATATTCAGAATATTCTTTGCTTATACTACTTAAACAAATTACATATAACGTTTAGATTCAATATGCTTAATAAATTGACATATCGGCACAAAAAGAATAATAATTGCTATTTATGTATTTAGCGTTTCTATAACAAAAAAACATAAAAATATATCTTTTTAAGGAAATGGAGCGTAAGAAAGGGGGAGCAACAGTGGGGCGAACAACATCCCAGGGAACGAAAGAAGATAAACATGAATGTAAAAAATTATAATGTATAATTATCGTGTAGAGGGCAGACAAAGTGACTCAAAAGAAAATATGACCTATTTAAATTATAAAAAGAACTCAAACCGTGTAGCTATAATAATTATTCTTTATGCTATTATAAATCTCTCTTTTATAGTTGAATTATTTTGACATAAAATTATGTTTTTTTGTTCGTCTAGAAGTAGGGCTAAAATAAATCGCTTAAACATACTAAATGACTCACGTTATTGAGTAGGCCGTTCCGCATTTCTACCGCGACATAGCTGAAGGATTTTTTAAAATTTGCTGAGTTGTGTAAGTTAATAATAGTGATGGGCTTATTCGAATGAAAAATAACCTGTTATCCGGTTATTAAAATAACCTGTATTATTCGGTTTTCATTCGACAAGTATTCGAATGAAAAATAACCTGAATCTGATACGTACGAATTCAAATACGAACACGAAGGAAAAAACCTCGCTGTCGCGTCGCGTCGATCCGTCGAATGATCAACGAGCAAGGAGCGGTTTTAATTTAGTTATAAGTTATGAATATAGGGGTTATAGTGTAGATGCAAGTTTCGATGTTTTAGCTCGAATAAAAGATGAGTTTCAAAAATTCAAATGTACCGGTAGGATGTGGAATGTGGAAGCCGAACTTGGGGGGTTAAAAACTAACGAATATTAAGTTAAGATTACATAATTTACTTTTATTGCGTAGGTACCTAACATAAAAAGAAATATCCAGTTTTCGGCGCTTGAATGCCCAAAAAGTGCAAATACAGCAATTTGTTGACATCTTCAAAGAATCAAGATAAAAGGCGGTCGCTTTTGATCCGGCCGGCCGATATTTTTTGTTGCACATATTTATTATTTCTTTCATACACTTCTTCGTAATAAATACGGCCTGCTTTCCAATACATAACACCAATTATCACCTAATATTTGTATAGTTTTAGGTTGTATATTGGAATTTAGAATGTAGGAGCATACATAAGTCGTAATATAACTATACCAATATATGTACTATTAATTATTAATATTATTATAGTACTATAAATACATCGCCAGAGAGAAATACTTTTTTGCAAAGTAGATTTTTATAATTTATGTTCATTACATGTAATCAACACATCCAAGAATCATATTTTGGAGTTTAAATATTTTTTATTGAAAAACGTCAAATGCTGTTTATTATATTTTGTTCAATAATATTGCGTAATCAAATATTTACTCGTATTCTATTGTTATTTACTTATGTATTAAGCCATGCTTAATAAGACAATTACAGCAGCTACGAGTTACGAATAAGATGCCGATGACGCTGAACCTACTTCCTAACTGGCTGCGATCGCTAACCTGAATGTATTCGAATGATTATTCAAATAATCATTCGGTTATTAATATTATTTGAATACAGATAATTCGGTTATCAAAATAATTCGGTTATGCCCATCACTAGTTAATAATAAAATCATCTCTCTTTCTTGTAAAATGATGGTGTTCGCGTGTATTAAAAAGTGCTCTTAAATATGGAGGCTCCCCACGCTTCACTACTCTGTAAATAAATAAATAAAAATGATATCTACGACTATTAGACATTGATAGAATTGAATTATCGTTTAAATATGGAGTTATATGATTTCTAAAAGGTACAATGAATGAAAAACGTATACATGTATTTTGCATTTTTGTATAGACTTGACGGTATTTAATGTTAAAGAATTGTGATAAATTATGTCTCCATAATCAAACAATGATAGAATAAGCGAGTTGCAGAGAAAATATTTTGTTTTTGCTGGCAAGTATTTTTTTAAAGAATAAAGTTTTTTTAATCGCATATATGCCACTCCAAGTTTTTGCTTGATGTGCATTTCAAATGAAAGAGTATTGTCAAACAAAATTCCCAGATTTTTTGCCTCGGTAACCAGCGGTAAAGAAATATTATTTATTTCAATATTAATGTTTTCAGAAAAATAGGAAATTAGAGTTTTGTTGCTACCAAATAAAATAAGTGCTGATTTATTAGCATTTAATTTTAAGTTATGATTTTGGGCATATTCATTAGGTATATTATTAATTAAACATTTGCTGAAATGCAGGAAAATTGCTTTTGGAAAAGGACAGGTAAACCTGGAAGTCGTCAGCGTATTGCTGAATTTTCGAATGTATAAGAACACTGTGCATATCTGCTACATAGAGAGAAGAAAGTAGTGGCCCCAATATTGATCCCTGAGGAACTCCGGCTGTCATAGGCAAAAAGCTAGATTTAATTTTGATACCATCGTTATTTTTCAAGCAAACACAATGTGCTCGATTCTCAAGACATGATTGGAAAAAATTAATGGTATTTTCAGCTAATCCAAAAAAATTGTAATTTAGCTAATAGCATCTGGTGGTTAATGGTGTCGAATGCCTTACTGAAATCTAGGAGTGCGGCGCATGTTATCTCTTTTTTGTCCATGTTAGACCTAATATCATTAACAAATTTTATATGAGATGTGGTTGTACTATAGTGTTTTCGAAAGCCAGACTGACAATCAGGAATTGCATCTATTGATTTTAAAAAAATTGTTAATTCATTAATAATATGTTTTTCTAATATTCTTGAAGTTGCCGCTAAAATGCTGTTTGGCATTAGGTCCTTAATATTTTTTGGATTTGAACTTTTAGGTAATATTTGCAAGTTTCCATATATCCGGATAAACATTTTCCAATATGCAGCTATTAATAATGTTTAAAAGGGGTTTTTTGATAAAAGTAAAGCACACCTTAATGTCGCGTATTGATATTGCATCTTCACCAATTGCATTTGTTTTTATGGAGGATATAATTTTAATTAAGCTTGATTCATTTAATAAAGGTGTTGAAAAATTATTTATAGTATTGTTATATTTATTTTGTTTATAAGAATCTATTTTTTCATTTGAAGATGTATCCACCTCATTACTGATATTAGAAAAAAATTATTAATTTTAGTTACGTCAGCCAGGTGAGATGGTATCTCGGGAGTCGGGTTTAGAATTATAAGTTATATTCAGTTTTTTAGCAGTATCCCAAAATTTCTTATCCTTTCTCGAAGACATTGTGTTAAAAAATGCAATTTTTCCTCTAGCAATCACGTGTTTGGTATAGTTGCGTAATTCTCTATAATATTGTAAGCGTGTTTCATTTTTATGTTTAATATAACTTCTATATGCTTTGTCCCGCAATTTCATTAAAAGTTGTACATTAGGTGTAATCCATGGTGTGTATTGTTCATTCAATTCAAGCTCGTTATTATTAATTTCATTATAATTTCTATATTCTAAAAATATCTCCTTTACATCAACAGTTGAATCAAATACACCATAAAGTAAATCACATAAGGATTCTGAAATAGGTAAAATCTTCGTAACCATAGGACAAAATTTTTTAATTGTAATAATAACATCTATACTCTATTTCGAAATGATGCGAAGTAATAAATCATTTTCTGATGACTGATACATAGGCGTACATAATTACGTACATATACGTACATATTTTAAACGTTTACCTGTCCTAATACTCGGACTTTCCCAGCATTATATTTATCACACTTAGGTTTTTTTATTACTATTGTAAACATTCAAATTTGACGATTTGTTGTATGCATACCCTAAAGTTTAAGTAATTGTAATTTTTCAGTTATATTTGTTCTTCCGAAGAAGACACAGTGTATTTGTTTCATTTCATAGTTTCAATTAAAATGGCTAATTCAGTTTTCTCTCCAGTGAAACGAGCGAGCAAATGTTCATTTTCTGTTAACGAAAAGAATATTATTCTTAATGTATATGACGCCCTCAAACATCAAAATCCTCTGTATAGCGTTGATACTGTGGTGGAAATGTGTTTGCAAATGACGGGTGTTTCAAAAACGTCGATATATAAATTAAGGTGTGAACGAAAAAGTGGAGCTGTAAAACCACCTATACCATCTTCAGGAAGAAAGAAGAAAGACGGTGGCTATCGATGAAGACTACAAACTTATAATTAGAAGAACAATACATTCGTTTTATTTTAATAAGGAAATACCAACCATCGACAAAATTTTAGGAGCCTTGAAGCAAGACCAAAATATGTCTCCAACGATAAGCAGGAAGAAATTGTGGACAACTTTAAAACAAATGAATTTCAGCTGGGAAAAACAAAGCAGAAAATCGCTCCTAATCGAAAAAGATGAAATTATTTGCTGGAGGAGACATTACTTAAGACAGATAAAGCAGTTTCGAAGTGAGAATAGAAAGATTTATTATCTGGACGAAACATGGCTTAATGAAGGATATACGGTTGGGAAGATTTGGCAAGACAAAAATATTTCAAGTTTTCGTCAAGCATTCTTAGAAGGCTGGTCCACCGGACTAAAACCACCATCTGGGAAAGGAAAGCGACTGATTATTACACACCTTGGAAGTGTTGATGGTTTTGTTGAGGGCGGTTTGTTAATGTTTGAGTCAAATCATTCTGGCGATTACCATGAAGACATGAATGGCGATGTGTTCGAAGAATATTTTGAACAAATGTTAGATCTCATTCCACCTAATTCTGTGATAGTGATGGACAATGCGAGTTATCATTCCAGAAAAGTTGACAGAATACAAACTACTTCATGGAGAAAAGCGGATATTATTCAGTGGTTTAGACAGAATAACATACCATTTGATGAAAGTATGGTGAAAAAGGAACTGTTGTCCATAGTGTCCTCAAATAAAGCTCGTTTCACCGAGTATGTAGTTGACAAAATTGCACAGAAACGAAATATTACTATTCTTCGTCTGCCTCCGTATCATTGCGAATTAAATCCCATTGAACTTGTTTGGGCCCAAGTAAAAAGTTATGTAGCAAGGAGAAACACGACGTTTAAAATGAAAGATGTTAAAATTATCTTTGAGGAATCTTTAAAAAATGTCGATTCTGAAAAATGGCGTAAGTGTATTGAGCATGTTATAAAAGAAGAAGAAAAAATGTGGAAACTAGACCATTTAATTGACCTAATTGTAGAGCCTTTAATTATATCCTTGGAACATGACGAAGATTCGACGGATTTTTCTGACGACGAAAATGATATACCATAGTTCTCTACACAACTGTTTACACAAAATCGCAATTCTTATACCTTATTATATAAATATTATATGTGATAAAATGTTACAGTAATACTAACTGTTTTTGAATATACATAAATAAGTGAATAAATAAAAGTACTTAGGTAAAATAGGTATTTTAAATTAAATACCCAAACGTACGCTACTGCAGGTAGAAAATGGCCCTTTTGCTAATAAAGCCTATTGTTTGCAGCGGGATTGCCATACAAAACAGGGTGGAATGGTTAAAATATAATACAGCAGGCTATAACAGCTGTGGCTAAATATTTAGAAATCACAAAAATGTATTTGACCACTCTGTTAGCGTTTTGCATTTATAAGTAGGTTTTATTACTCCGCACCATTTCGAATAGAGTATATAGAAGAGTATTAGTTTGGCTATTAATACGAGTAGGTTCTAAAATATGTTGTTCAAGGTTAAATGACTGAAGTCAGGCCCGTCTCCAGGGGTGAGGCGGCGAGGCAGCCGCCTCGGGCGGCCGATTTTTAGGGGTGGCCATTTTTATTTTTTCTATAAAGTTTTAATGTGATTGTATGTAACACGGTAAACACTCTCGCAATGAATATGTAAAACGCTTCATTAGTACTATAAGCAGCTCATTACGCGTTGTATGTAATAATAACCCGTTGTATGTAATAATAACCAACACCTTAAAAAATTAAACCCCACTGTATAACATAACGGTCTATTCTCAATTAGCATTAGCAATTTAGATTCGCAGTGAACGAAAAATCGCATTTACAGTCGCAACTGCCAATGAAAAATCGCGATTTAGCACATCTTTATAGGGACGGGCTATATCCACCTAAAACGATTCAGGACAATTTTTACGGAAGTGGCCGAAACGCATCCCGATTGATTAAGCGATTACTGAACAGCATGTAGCACATATTATGAGCGCGGAGCGAGCGCATGTTACATATACGTACTCGTATGATTTTTTAGACCATAACTTCGAATTCTGCGTCCTCAAATACCCCTCTCTAGAGTACCTATGCACATCAAAATTATTTTATTCGAAAATTATTTTAGAAAAAAAATTTTTCGCTTTCATTACAGAAACGGTTACAGGGATCTACGTAGAAACAATTTTTTTGTTAAATCACATACAGGGTGTTAAATCCACAATTTTTTCCAAAAAAAACCCTATTTTCGAAATACTTCGGTACAGCAAACTTGTGCGATTAAATTCGAACTCCGCGACCCCAAATACCTCTCTCTAGAGTACAAACATCAAAGTTTAATTTTTTCGAAAATTATTATTTTTGAATTTTTTTTTCGCTTACATTATAGAAACGGTGGGATGCACGTACATGTCACCCACGTACAAACAAATTTTTTGAAATCACAAACAGGGTGTTAAAGCAACAAATTACTATTTAAAAAAAAAATTCGCTTTCTTTACAGTTAGAGGGATCCACGTACATATCACCTACGTACAAATAAAAGTTTTTAAATCACATACAGGGTGTTAAAAATAGAAAAGATTAATTTTTTTAGAAAAATATTTTTCAAACTTTTTTACCTCTTTTTTTACCAAAACGATTAGAAGGATCCACTTACATATCACCAACGTACAAATAAAATTTCCAAAATCATATACAGGGTAATAAAACAATACATTAAAAAAATCAACTTTTTTCGAAATATTTCGGTACAGAAAACTCATACGACCTTTTCGATGGGAAAATCGAACTCAACGCACCCAAAAAAAAACCCATAAGATATTCAAAATAAAAAAGATCATCCTCCTACGATATTCCCTATTTCGTGCCGAAATCTAAAGAAAATGTTACATTTTGAGACAAAAATTACATTTTATCGAAATCTACATTATTTGAACCCCTATAGAAAAACTTTATAGGAGCTTTTCGATCGACCTTAAGACGCAGACACTGGTGCAAACCGATTTGAGATATCTCTTTCCGTTACTACACAAATGAAAAAAATATAAAAATTACCTATTTACATAAGATGGCTATTTCAGTTTTTTTTATAAAAGTACAGAAAAAGTCAAAAAATCGCCTTGTCTAGTCCTCGTTGGATAACCCTGTACAGTGTACATGAGGTTAACTATTACTAAATATCTAACAAAACTTCTTGGTTATTTAATTTAACAAGAACTTCTTTCTTTACTGAATTTATTCATCTTTATTTCAACTAACTGTTTTTCATTCACACTAAATACCTTGTTACTTCACGCCTTCTTCAATTCTCTCAACTTAACTTCACCAGGGATGTAAGACTTCCAACATTTGATTCGAATCTCGAGTACAGGAATAGATTTGCCTACTACAAATTTCCAACCGCCATTTTACCTTCTTCTATCTTCATCAACAGCAACAGGAGAGACGAGACGCTATGGCGTTTCTGTCTTCGACAAAATGCGTAAAAACGACCAAAAGAATTCCTTATCCAAGCTTGGACAAGGAGAACAAAGTACAGCAAATATTTTCTAAATATCTGTGCAAACAAATGAGAAAAACTACTAAATATATTGGCGTCAAACAGGGCAGCGACAGGGGCTGATATTCTTGGCGCCAAATTCAAGCAGAGCGATGGCTTTGAAATTTCCACTTGATTTGGTAAAAATAATTTCCACTTGGTGGTAATTTTTTCAACATCGCAGCAGCGGCGGCTTCTCAATAAGTGCGCCCGTGCGCGCGCACTGCCTGCGAAAGTAAACGGAAAAATAAAATCTTCCCTACATACAATTTAACATAAACTAACTATAATTTGCGAATTTACATATTTTTGAATCTCCACTGGCCGCAGAATACATTATTTATAAGAGCGAAATCGAGGCACGACGGCGACGATCAAAACGCAGAGCGTCCAACGGCGGCCTCCGTCCGTAACCACAACTAGTCTAAATCTGCCGTGCGCTAGTGTTCGGCGCTCCTGTTAAATGCATTTTCGTCATACAAAACGGTCGGGACTGTTCGTAAAATCACGAGAAGTCAAGGCTCATCCGTGCGCTATTTAGATCCGCACTTTGTAGCTTAATTTAGTGATAATTTGCAATTCTTGCGTATATAGTATGGTGTCACAAGCTGATTTTTTCAGGGATGAAAGTACATGATAAGATAACCCTTATTCCGAAGGTAATACAAAATTAGACTCCACAAAAGGACACTATCATCAAAAATCGAGATATTGGTACCATCGTATAGAGGAAAAATTACTTATTTTTTGGTCCAATGCACAATAAGGTCTTTGTGGGAAGTATTTTTGATAATTATTCAAAAAAAATCATTTGCATTAGCCCATATGGCCGGAAAAAAATTTAAATGTAAATATCTCGGTTTCAACCGTGCAAAAATTTAATTAAAAAATAGTTATTTTTAAATAAAACACTCAATTAACAAAAAGGGAAGGCCTAAATGAAAAAAAAAATTCTTTATAAAAGTTTCGCTTATGTCTTGACAAGGTAATAGAGCGAATCCCATATTTTTTGCTTATAAACTAACAAACGTATCACAATAAACAATGAGAGACGTCATGGGTTTACGCCCTAATTAAATATGTCCAGCCTCTTCGCCTTCAAGCTACCGCTGATGCAACACATTTATTATAGGTCCTGAAAAATTCAGCTTGTGTGGAAAAAGTGGGAGGTAAATCGTTTTTTAGAGCGAGAGCGAATATTACATACTACTATTATAAGTATTATTCTGTATTATACTCCAGATGAGCCGTGAATTTATTTTTGTTTTGTTCGGTTCGTTGACGCTTGTTAATTAGCTGCATATAAACTCGTGAGTTTAGTGTACGTAATATTGTTTAGTGTTTTATATTTTTATTTATATACCTACTATTATTCTACTGTCATCGCTAGTAGTTCGGGTTCTGACAATTGCTGTGGGAGCATAAATTCAGTTGACAATATTATTAAAAATAACTTTTCTTTATTGGATCTGAATAAAAAGATTGAAATAAAGAGGTTAGGGCGACCGATGCCGGTTTTAAAATTAGACCAAACATGTGCCAAGAAAAAGGATGGTCGGTCTTTCACCAGACATTTTAACCCCCGAAATCTTGTGGCGAATGGAATTTCACTTTAAAGCTAGGAAACGGCAAAGTCGAAGAGCTAACCATCGACAAAAAGATGTACAATAACACTTTTTTGCCATCAAACCGATGTATTTTTTAACGTTTTCGAACTTCTCCTGATTTTTTTTTTGAACTTTATTGATTTGTAGTTACAATAAACTGTTTTAATGGTTTACTCTACTGGAATCGATAAGTACCTACTTATTAATTTCTTTTAGTGCGCAACAATTACCATTCAAGAGGGCGCCGAATTCATGTTTTCTAAACGATTTTAACGAGTTTTGGGTAAAAAATGGCCGTGGCACCCCCAAAACTTTCCGCCTTCGGCGTGTCAGCATCCGGCAGCGCCTGCAGCGGGCATCCCCCTACGCGTACGAACAAACCCACATACATTGCGCACTACCTATTTAAAACCTCACGAGCCGCCACTGCATCGCAGATGTTTTATTCCGCGTTTTCTGTCCTATTTCAGTCAGCGCTTTTGCCTATTTTTGAAATAGTAAATATTGTTGAATGCTCGTTTGATCTTCTACCTCTTCAATCAATAGTTCTACGACGTTTAGTTACTATAAACCTATAGGTTGGCTTCTATTATAGGCATTTTTATTAGTGAATTTTATGAAGTTGTTTGTGAGTGAACGTACTCTTTTAAATTTTTATAGTTATTTTTTAAGTAAACGAAAACACACAAACGATTTTTTAATGACGGCATGTTTTATAGGTGTGTTTGGACATGTTTGATCTGCTACTGCGATTAACTACGTGTGTGCGTAATTTTTATGAAACATTCAACATAATATGGATGTGAAATATGATCTCTAAAATACACGTATGCTAATCGTCGGCCAAATATTTTCTTGATCTTGAGCAGATGGTTTTCGAATAATTTCGAAAAATTAAAAAACAAGCTCGTAAAACGAGCGGGTATTTAAATGCAGGCAAATCATGGTTCTTTGGATAAATATTCAATTCTTCCAATATTAAATCATTTTAACATTTCTCCATACATAAGATTAAAATATAAGGACAATATAATTTATACAGCATTTGTATGGAATCTTCGAGTAGCGTACCTCTTGTCTGTAAAGCTAACAAGCAATAAAAGCCAATTTTCGAGAGAACGCAATTTATTTTAATAATAATTAGAAATTTATACACTGAATATTCTAGCGCACTATCAATTTTAAACCATACAAAGTTTAGCAATTTAGTAAAGTAAAAGTCGTACAATTGGAAAATAACTCATAATACAATTTTAACAAATAAATCCCTACGCATTTTGTAAATTAATAAATTGGAGAGTAAAATTGCAAGAAATAAAATCATACACAAGTTTATCAATTTAGTAAATTAAAGTCGTAGAAATGGAAATTAATTCACAACACAATTTAAATAAATAAATCCTTATGGATTTTATCAATCAATAAATTGGACAGTAAAATTGCAACAAATAAAAACATACACAAGTTTATCAGATAATCAATTCGTTCAATGGTATAAAGAATATGTCCAACTTAATTTTATAAACATTAATTATGTTTGACCAAACTATGGTGACCAATTTGCATGAAACCGCTATCAAAAGTAAGGTGGCAAGTAATGGCCCACGGCGAAATGGTATACTTCATATTTACATTACATCCATTTAACCTCATTTGTTCGCCTCTATCAAACCACCAATGACCAACCAACAGACACTCTATACCTAATTGCACGCAAGTCAGTCTTTTGCACTAGAAGCGCTAATCTTGTATAATATTAACTTGCAGTACATCAAAGATCTTTAGTGTTTATTATTTTTTCACGCGGGGTAGATACTCCAGCCGCGGGTCGTTTCGCTCACCAGGCAGAATTTTACTTTTTTTCATGCGGGGAAGATGTTTCGGCCGCGGGTGTGATATTTTTTTTAACGCAGGGGCGGTACGCTAGCTGCGGGACCTTGTCCAGTGGTGGATTTTGAATGTTTGCAAGCTTCATAACCCATTCAATAAGTAAAATATTTTTAGTTATGTATAGTCAATATTAATAACCAATTTCAGCAAACTAGCCAAACCTATACCTAAGTTGTCTTTAAGGCCTTTATATTTGATTCTAGCCCTTTAAACATAAACTTCACATTACTTTATGTCAAACCCTATTTTGTCTCCTTAGAATCATTTCTACATATTTTATACCTACGGGGTGTTTCACCATTTTCTTTATTTACATGGCCTAATTGGCCTGACTGAAACACGATACTCCTGTATAATTTCCCCCGGATACCGTTCCCTAAATCTGTACCACATTTATGCCATCAGCAATGAATATTTTTTTATTATTATCTTGAGTCAACTCATGATACAACTGATTTAACCTTGTTAATGGAACATAAGTTTATAATATTTTATTTCCCAAAGAAAGAGGACATCATTATCATGTTCGTCTCGTGATACAAATAACTTGTATTGGTAAATTTATATTAGTTATTTATTTATTTTGCTTTACCAAACCCGATTTATAGAGTCCGAAAACCGAATAGGTGTAATACATTAACGAAAGATGTGACCTATGTGTCAATGAAATAATTTCTCACCTGTAAGTTTACACAGTTCACTTTGGACTAATTCCGGATCGGTTTGTTTTGACTCTACTGTCTTAGTACGTTTTCGCGTATCCTTCGGCATTGTGCTAGATAGTTTAACTAGTCGTTAGTTTACTTCAAAAGCAATGAAAGGGTTATAATCGAATAATTGTGAACAGTTTCGTAGCCGCGCAAAGACGTTGCTCTGTTGCCAAGAACTGAGATTACCCAATTCGCAGCTGTCGAAACGTCGCCAGAGGGTAACTTAACTTCATGTAATTATAACCCTTTGGTTTGCCAATATTTGACAATACTTTTGCAGCCGTTCAAAGACGTTGCTCTGTTGCCAAGAACTTAGATTTCCCAATTCGCAGCCGTCGAAACGTCGTCAGAGGGTAACCTAACCTCCTTTAACCTCAATACCTATGAATGCTATGAAATCTCTTTGCAGAATTTTCTTATTGATCCCGTTGACTAAGCCAGCCGGTTTCCCGTTATTAAGCCAACAATATCAATGAAACTAGATATACAACATTTGCAGCCGTCGAAGACGTTGCCAAGGTATACCCAATTTCTCGCACAGGTACTCGTATGCACCTTAAAACTGCTAGTCAACAAGTGTCCCGATTAAGTCGCGCATTTTCCTTTTTATAGGGGTCCGCGTCTCCTGTCCCTCGATTTCTGTGACGTATTTCGTACCTACGTTTCTTTTGTTCGGCCCTTCGCATGGAAATTCTACCGGCTTACTCTTTTTTTTTGCCTGCGTTTATTAAATAAAATTAATTTAATCAAGCAATGGATTTGCTTTTAGTTGTATAATTTGCAGGGTAGGCCTGGGCCCTTTCAGTTTGGTGAACTTGGCCCCTTCCAGTTGGTGAACTTGGAATAAAATTAAAAACAAATTTTGTATGTTTTTAATGTTGATCTTTTTTAATATTTACCTATTCATTTATTTAAAACCTTTAAACCATAAACTGAAACCAGGTGGAAATCTATGAGGATGTCTTACATTAGCCGAAACCTTTAAACCATGATACAAGTCGCTATAATATCTTTTATCTTTTACAGAATGCCGCCAAAGACCAAAAGAGGCAACTGAGAAAAAGAAGTTCACGCGAAAATATGAAAGACCCAGAACTAGAAGAAAAATCAGCAGTTAAAATCCAGGCCGGTGTAAGAGGATTCTTGGTTCGCAGAAGGCAAAAGAAACAAGTTGATTCTTCTGCATCAGCATAGGAGGAATTTCGTATCTTACCAATATTATAAAGCACATTCTTTACATTATATTAGTATGTATTTTAACTTGATTATTATTAACAAAATAGATGTATCTTTGCGCAGATTTAATTTAAGGTGTGGATAAATAATAATATTTAATTCCATCCATGTTGAAAGGAGCTTTTTACCAAAACCGAAATAATTTTTAGTGCTAGTTATACTAAATATTTAGTGGTAGTTCAATAATACTTGAGGAAGTAAATATAACCGAAACGTTGTGAAAATACGAGTTTGCCACTGGCATTTAATCACTGCCAAGCTATGAAAACAAGGGCAACTGGTAAACCGTCGGATAGTTGTCACCTATTCTCAGCTATCTTCATAAGGACATGGTTTGAGTTATTTACATCTTATAAATTAGCAAGCATTTAACTGAAGAAATATATTGACACGTTAAATTCTTGCCTTTTCGTATATTGAAAAATACTGTTGTGCTAACAGAATTTTATTAAAACTTGTCATCTTCTAGATCCTAATTTAAATAAACAAACTATTATTAAGCATACAGTGCGCCCATTCGTCTTCCATGTAGCACCTTCTTGCTTAAATTGTAATAGTACCTTAAAAACAAGTCCAAATTATCCTCAATTATAGCCCAAAAATAGCCCATTTGTGCAGAAAATAATTTAATATTTTCCGCCAAAAATTTCCAGGAAGAAACATCATCGGGTTTCCTTACTAAATTAATATTGCAATCAGGTGGCTTAGAACTGTTTTTAAAAAAATACTTATTTATGTACCAATGCCAATAATTGTAAATATAATTTATGTTCGATGGTGCAGTTTGTGAGGTTTTCAAGCATTCGAGGCAGGAGCAATATGGGGACAAAAAATATGAAAATTGGCAATGGTCATATAAAGCTATACTTATTTAGCTCATAGCAAAGAAGGTGTTTTTTCAACTTAAATACAACAGTGGAATATTCTCTATAAGACATTTCTCTTAAATAGGGAATTGAGACTCTGATCCTTTTGTTCTGTTTTTAGCTTAGAACATCCTACATCAGCTTGCGGCACGTAATGCGCTTGGAGTTCTTTTCTAAAATCGCTGCTAAAATTCCATAGTTCTCTGGTTACTAATACCGCATTCCATTGATGGAATATCTGTCGTCAGTCGCAAGAACTACCACCTTATGTTGAAGTCTACCGTAGCAAATAGACATAGCTAGCACCTAGTCTGGAAATATCCTCAAGCCCCTGTTGCCCCGTGAGCTCGTTTAGGAACTGAATATATAAATCTAGGTATGAGAGGCATATGGGCGCACTGTATTTGTTTCAGTGGTCACTGTGTTTATAATAATTATATAAATAATGCATTTTATCTTATATTTTTTTTGTGTAATATTATAAGGCACTTTTCCTGATTTAAATGTGTTTTAGTTTTGTACTCAGTATTCCTAGATCTAACTTAGATATTAATTAAGTGGTCTTTCAAATTAAGTCAGGGGTAGTTTCTGTATTATAACTTCCAACTGAGAACATGCAACATTGTTCAATATTGATATCCTTTTTATGAATTTAACTTTTACTATTAAATTCGTTTTAAAGGCGTAATTTTTAAAGACCATAAGAAAATAAGTAAAATATCGTACACTTGTAGTCAATAGGTATAAGATATTATAAAGTAATATTTTGTATAGTTGTTAAATATATTTGGTAGTTTAAATAAAAAATTATATGACCATTACATCGTGCTTGCACTCTGTTTTAAGCACTCCAGGACTTGAGTCTTATTTTCGCTGAATTAAAGGATGTAGGCCAAAGCTATCGCTTTTACTTTTTTATCAACTTTGAGCGAAAAATCATAGACGAGCGTACTACAAACAACATGGTAAATTTAACGTAAAAAAACTTTCCTAAATAATTAAACAAAAGATTCTAATTTTATCGCTAATTTGTAATCGGAAATTGTATATGTATAAAAATTAGTTTTTATTTGAATATTTTCACTCATGCACAAATTAAAAGAAAAAAAATAGAAATTTAATAACACATATCAAGAAATCCATTGATAGGAATATATCGATAACACCGAAAGTACAAGGACCCGGCGCTGTGTTGCCAAAGCCGCGTGACATAGACATAGCGAGGCAACGACAAGTGCATTTGCGCCATTTGTATTTGCCCTAGTACGCGACCGAATAGGTTAATTTATTCCTTTTGTGTTTGTGTTTTATTTAAAATTTAATAATTTGTGTGATAGCTGTGATATACAATACAAGGAACGCTTCAAGTGTTTTGGCAAAGGAACCATCATCTAAAAACGGAAGATTAAAGAAAGTGCTTTAATTTTTTTAAATAAAGGTGTATGTGTTGCTTCAACTTCTCTTAGCTTGGACAGCACATGGTTACCTTTGCTAAAAACTGAAGTTGATAAGGGACATTTAAAAATTAACTAAATCTTTTAACAAAAATCATTGAATTCTTCCTAAACGTATGCGTTTTATTACATTATATTTTTCTAGGCGACATTCCGACTCTAATGAGCCATCATCTATATTTTAACAGTAGCAAGAGTTAACATCATTTTAAACTAGTGAACTATACTAAAAGTTTTATTTTGGTTTTTGATTTAAAACTTCGTGTTTCCATAAAAAAATCAAATCAAGACAAATCAAGAAGGGCTCAGTTGACCACTGGTACTCTTTTTTAACCAAAAGTTCTTCAAACGTTTTTAAAATAGCCCTTTTTAGTGCTAAAACGGCGTAAAACTCATTGTATAACCGAATATTAATCGTTAGTTAATATTCGGTGGTATATTATGCGCTCGCCATGGGCTGCAAGCTCGACCGTCCTCAACGTGCTACCTGTATGTGATAAGGTCACCACTACCGTAGGATCACCCTAGAGTGCCGGGTCTTTGTACTATTGGTGTTAACGAACATATGCCTTGGTGATGCTTGGCAAGATTTGCCCTTCAACACGTTGACTGCAATTATTGATCGTTTGCGTATGTTACAGAAAAATTCCTATCTCTTTCGAGAACCCCAGAATAGTTCGAGGGTTGAGCTTTTGTAGATCACAAGTGCATTTTCGAGATACCTCAACCTTTGGCGAGTCAGTGCCTGACATTCGCAGAGTAGGAGATCTGAGGTAGTTACGCGAGTGAAAGATGAGTATTTTGGCCTGCCTCTGCCCAGGTGCATTGGGTCTCTTTCCGCCTTTTTCCCAATTTCTGAGTTCATTCATTACGCGCCCTCTAGTGATGCCACAGAATGGTTCGGGCCCACAAAAGGCAGTCTTTGCGCCATTCCGTGCGGGTTGGTCAGCAGCTTCGTTGCCTTGCGCACTGACCAACATTAGAGTGAGTCTGTTTCTGTTTGCGAGTTGATCTGCAGCCATCCCTCACCAGCCGAGAGTTGATTCTGCTAGATGCTAGCGCTTTTAAGGCTGCTTGACTATCTGATAGGATATCGATCTTTGCACCTCTTAGGCCTTTTTTTGGTACATTTAGAGATGGCTATAAATCTTGAAAGATGGTGGGAGTGTTTGCTAAATGGGCAGAGATTCGACATCTAGGTCCGTAAACTCCGTATCCCACTTTTCCTTTCATTTTCGATCTATCTGTGTACCAGATAAGTCACCCCTCTCTAGTTGTTTTAGTATTTCTGTTTTTTCATAGCCCCTGCTATACCCAGACAGGCAAGCATTTATATTCTTGTTAGCTTTCCCTATATTGTTATTTCCTCTGTTTTTACCTACCACACTAAGCAGGCGTAGGTTTTAACAGGCTTTACAATAGGACCACCAGGTGGTGGAGTTCTAGGCCACATGTTTTACCAAAGAGTCGTCGACAGGCCCAGAGCGCTGCTTTTTTTCTAACTTCTTGCCATACACGTTTCTAATGTGGCGGACTAAATAGCCTAAAATTGCGCTTACAAGTTATATATTTATATCTCATTTTGAAAATCTTAAAGAATAATATTGTCCCTTCTTGTGAAGCTGCTTTTACATTCGGAAGGGAAATGGTGAAAATTATTAAAATTAATTGCTTTAAAGGAAAGGAATTCGGGGAAGGGATGGGTAGTTAATCGACGGAATTTACCCACTCACCAAGAAGCTTTATAATAAGATTCCACTTCTCCTCATCTTCTTTATTAATATAAAATATGTAAAAGAATCTAAAGAATATCCACTTTTTGTTTTTGTAATTGTTTTTATATTTTTTGATTCAAATTTATTTTTTACTTAGGGATTTATTTTTTATTTTAAAATCTCTTTTGTTTCGTTTGATGGTATTGTTTGCGTTTACTTGCAATAATTGAAATTTTAAAAACAAGAAGTAGAAGTAGCAGAAGAGAAGTGGATTTATCTAAAAACAACAGCGGAGATATCACGTTGCCCACACAACGTGATATTTCCGCTGTTGTTTTTATTTATATCTCAGTTGCCGAAACTACCTCTCTATACATTTATAAATAAATTCTAAAAACTGAAGAAAAAATACGTAGATATATAAGTAATTTAACTAATGACAAAATAATGGTGTTTGAGAAGATAATTGATATAGGTACATCATACAAGAAATAAATACAACGTTTGGACCATTTTTTTTTATATTTGTCTTTTTAATATTAACAAGTGTTTACGAAAAAATTAAATATATCAATTTTAAGTTTAATTATACTAAATCGAGTTAAAGCTTAGCACAAAAAAGATTTGTTACTTTTGATTTGTTAAATTTTTCATAAATAATAAATATTTTTTGGTCCACACATCTAATCAATTTACTAATTAAACTCGAAGTTTGTGATGTATTTAATTTTTTATTAATATTCAAACAAGAAATATTTTAAAAAAAGAGTCTAAAAGTTGTACTTAATTCTTTTATTCTGTATATTACCTTCTACTCTTTTATTTTTTCGTTAGTTAAATTACTTATATATCTACGTAATATAAGTTATTTAACTAATAACAAAATAAAAGAGTAGAAGATAACATACAGAATACAAGAATTAAGTACAAATTTTACACTATTTTTTTTAATATTTCTCTTTTGAATATTAAGAACTGTTTACTAACAAATTAAATACATCATATACTTTTAATTTAATTAGTAAGTGTTAGATCATGGTACAAAAAATACTTTTGAAAAAATTAACAAATTTAAACCAGACAATGTGTTTGTTTTTTTTTTCGACCAATCCGGCTTTCTTAGTGAAAAATCTGCCACACATGCTCTTACTAAGTATATTGTCAAAGGTATAGAAGATGCGTTATTTCACGACATGACTATGGCTTTTGACTATGTTGCTGATGATATTTTATTACACAAACTATGTAAATCAAGTTAGATATAGCAAGAGATTTGTTAGTTTTTAAAAATTTAACAAATTTAAACAAGTCAATGTGTTTATTTTTGTGAGTTAATATTATTTTCCTAGTGTAAAAGCTGCCACTCTTGCGGTAGATCCTCCTAGTAAGTATATTGTCAAAGATTTAGAAGATGCGCTATTTTACGATATGACCAAAGCTTTTAACTGTGTTGCTGATGATATTTTATTATACAAACTGTGTGTATCTATTTCCAATTGTTAAAGCTGATTTTTCTAGGCATTATATTTCCTCTGAAGATAGTGTATCTGCATATAGATACACCTCCAATTAGGCATTTCTGCTAAAAACTAAATACATCATGAACTTCCTGTTTAATTAGTTTATCAAATTAGATATTGCCAGAGATTTCTTAGTTTTGAAAAATGTAACTAATTTAAACAAGACTATGTGTTTGTTTTTGGGAGTCGATATGACTTTCCTAGTGAAAAAGCTGCTACACTTGCAGTAGATCCTCTTATTAAGTATATTGTCAAAGGTATAGAAGATGCGTTATTTTACGACATGACTAAGGCTTATAACTGTGTCGCTGATGATATTTTATTACACAAACTGTGTGTATCTCTTTCCAATTGTTAAAGCTGATCTTTCTCGGCATTATATTTCCTGTGAAGATAGTGAGTGTATCTGCCAATTAGGCATCTTTACTAAGAAACTAAATACATCATGAAGTTCCTGTTAACTAGTAAATCAATATTGCAAGAGATTTGTTACTTTCGAAAAATTTTACAAATTTAAACAAGACAATTGTGTTTAACTTGTGGAGTCAATATGAATTTTCTCGTGCAAAAGCTGCCATACTTGCGGTAGAACCTCTTACTAAGTATATTATCGAAGGTGTAGAAGATGCGGTATTTTACAACATGACTAAGGCTTTTGACTGTGTTGCTCATGATATTTTCTTACGCGAACTATGTATATTTCATTCCGATTATTAAAGCTTATCTTTCTAGTCATTATATTTCCACTATTTAGTGTATCTGCATATAGATAAACAACCAATTAGGCATGATGTCTCTTGTATACCTACACAACTCTTGGGCATTTAAATTTACGTTAATCGTTTGTCCAACTTTCGAGATATATCGAATTTAATACTAATTGGGAATGGTAGTAATATTTTTTGCCAATCCTTATAATGCACGGTGCCAAGGCATCTTGCAAGATAATAAAAGGCAAAACTTATCTTGAGTAAGCTCTTTTTCATGTAGGAGTTTTATTATCAAAATGGTATCGGTTTTGTTTACCATATCTGGCTCGTGATTGGTTGAAGTTATATGCTTATTCAGTATTCTGGAGTAATAGGTAATCTATATTACTTGATGAATAAAGCTGAGCTATTAAGATGTTTTACTGTATTGTCAATAATGTCAATGTCTCTAAATGCACCCAAGCTTACAAATGCAAAGTGACCAGATTACTTTACTATACTTATTAGCTTAAGAGCCGATATGTTATATATCCATCTCTTGTTAACTATACCAATGACATAAGTATACGTTAGATATCATTATCCCAATAAGTATTTCTATGACATATATCTTTTTGGAAAACTTATCAAGAGGTTGATATAATGAGTCTGAATTAATTGGACATCATTGTACTTAAACTATTTAGGCGAAAATATGGTCCTGTGACCTACAAAATTAGATTCCAACATTTCCAATTTTTTTGGTGATAACTTCTTTTTTAATAAATCAAATAGTTTTAGTTATTTTGCGAAAAGTGCGCAACAGCTTTTTTACTTGAAAGAGTATGTTTACACATACCTATAAGTAATCACACCTAAATTTCGCATTAAACTCCAGGATGCTGACTATATATCGCGCTTTATGATATAAATGTTATTGCAACTGATTCACCAACTAATTTTAACTACGTGAGAAATATGCAAGGTTTTTAAAAACATTTATTAATTATAAATATAAGCTTTGAACTTGGAACTATCCACTGTGTGTTTTAATGTCGGTATAATTGTGTATACACACCTTTGCTCAGTT
>JAEQML010061026.1:0-26316 GCA_016904865.1 Pissodes strobi | reverse complement strand
CTCTCCTTTTAGTTATTTTCTCTCTGATAAACTAAGTTCAAAGTAATGCCCCTGAGTCTATAGCAACAGCCAGACAGCAGACCAGTTGACGTTCCATCATTAGGTTAATTAGTATAAACACATTATATCAAAAATAATTTTATTTCCAAAATTCGATTTTTTTTTTGAAATAATTGAACATCGTCCACAATTTACCAATACAATTTATAATACTTGTGGCCTGAGCGATAATGCCTGTAGCCGCTATATCCATAACTAGGATATCCATAGCTATAGTATGAAGGTGTGTTGTAGTAGTAAACTTGAGGTGTATATTTATAATAATTTACTGGAATAGATGGGTATCCGACTTCAATTTCTATGCCGTAATGGTAGGCTCCAACTGACCGCTTGTCTGTCTTCTTGGATTCTTCTTGGCTTTGAGAAGGGACCGGAGTGGCGATGGCGAGAGCCAAGAAGCAGCTAGCGACGATTAACTGAAAAAAATAGAGATATTTGAAGAATTTGTCGTATTAATTAAAAAGCAAATTTGCGAACAGCTATAACAAATTGTTTATAAACGCAACTCAATAATGAAATTAACGTACAGTTGAAGGCGCATATAATAATTAATTACAGTAAAGATGCAAGTATTTTCTACGTCTGTGAGATGTAATATTATCGGCAAGACCGCAAGACCCCTCTGGAAATATCAATATTTGTTTTGTTTTAAGCATAATCTATATTAACGAAAGGGACGTGGTGGATCGTTTGCAGCAAATTATTTAAGCAATCTTGTCATTTGCTTATTTCCACTTTAGCATTTTTAAATGTCAAAAAAATATTACCAAGTTAACAAAACATATACCCATTAGGATTTTCATGGATAACAAACTGAAACCAATCGAGTTTACACCAGTTTTATAATTACATAGTATTTTACACTGCAAATTACCAGGAAAGTAGCGCACAGCAAAAAAAATGAATTAGTTGATCATACCTTCATTGCTATGCGTATACGTGCAATATTTCGTTTAATGCAATGCATATTGCGAAATAAAACAATGACTATTGTATAATACGGTATACTTTGAAACCACTTAGATATTTACGTACTGCAGATCCAATACAAACCCCTTTTCATAATAGTAGAATATTCGTTTGAGATGCCTGGCAAAGGATCAAAATGATCCATTCAGTGAGTTTAATAAATAATAAGTAGTGTTATCCTTACAATATTGTTCCAATAATCTCCAATTCCTTGCTTCCAATAATCTCCAAAGTCATGCAACGTGTAGTCAATCAGCATCTACTTAAACACCTCGAGACCAACAGATTAGTTAGCGATAACCAATACGGCTTTCGCAAAGATAGATCGACAGGGGATATATTGACCTATGTCACTCATACTCATATAGAAAGCAGGGCAATTGAGAACTACGGCAAATCTGGAGCGATTGCGCTGAATATTTCGAAGGCATTCGACAGAGTTTTGCATGATAGATTGCTCAACAAAATGCCATCCTTCGGACTGCAAGCCTCTCTCTGCAGCCGGTCTCTACACGTTGCAGTTGATGGACATATCTCAGACACATTCACCATTAACGCGGGCGTGCCTCAGGGCGCAATTTTTTCACCAACTCTGTTTCTCATCTATGTTAATGATCTGCTGACCGAAACCAATAATACATACTGTACTTTATGTATTAATACATACATTTTTGCAGATGACAGTACCCTTGTCTCCCAATTTAGAAAAGAAAAGCCTTTATCAGCGACTGAGACTTATCACCGCAGACAGGAGCAGATTACAACAATTAATCACGATGTGGAGAAAGTTCGAACTTGAGGTGACAGAAATTTGGTCCAGTTCAATGCAGCAAAAATCCAAGCAGCCAGGTTTATCAAGAAAGCCAATACGGCGGGAACTGACATCATTATGGCTGCAGGATCGACCATTCTTTCATCCTCGTCAATCAGTCAATCGGTGTCTCTGTCAACAGCAATATGTCCTGGCATGACCACGTTGATAAATCGCAAAATCAACCTCGCAGACGCTTGGTGCGCTATTTCGCAACAAAAAACTGTATACACCGCAGCACCTGCTCTTGCTCTACAAAGCGCAAATAAGCACACCCTAAAGCTGCTGGATTCCACTCAGAAGAGAGCTGTACGTCTCGTCGGCGACCCGGAGTTGACCCGAGATCTGGCTAGTCTGGAACACACATGTCGCCAGCACAGAACATGTTTTAACGTTTTTTTTTCTCCATAATGGAATCTTCCTGATGGTTGTTTGCTCATAAAATGTGTGTACAAGTATGGTTAAATATGTTAAAATTTCTTCAATAAATTAGAACAATGGTTATTATGAAGGAATAGATGTTTTTAGGTATTTTTTATTTCATACTAGAGTCTCGCTAGATGTTCCTTACTAAAATTTAAATATGTTGAAAGTTCTTTCAAGAGCAGTTGGACAGATGTATATATAGGCTAAGTATTTTGTATCTTGGTACATAATACCAACATATTTTGTATTATTGGCTTTTTCCAAATAAACTACTACTACTACTATCCCTGTTTTACAGATATTTTCACGGCAAATGTTCTTAGTATATGGCCCGCCTTTTTCTGTGAGCTGTCAATTTTTAGCTATAAATCAAACTTGCATTTTTTTAATGGAACATCCTGTATATTTTTCATTCGTTTGATTAGAAATTTTACACGCTTTACATAAATATGTAATACATAATATGTATTTTAAATAATAAGCCTTAAATTCATAATTTCACAGAATGTATCTCTATACGACACTCTTGAGGAGTATAGTATAAGCATTATCTTTTAAACAACGGTATAAGTATTAGTCGGCAGAGATTATTAGAGCAATGGAATGATCATTTTTTATTGGTAAGACCTGTTTTCTGTGTAGAGTAAACCCGGGCAAAAGTCCGCACCGGGGGTAAAATTCCTATTGTTACAGAGCTGCCGCGTGTGACGTAATTTTGTCATCACATCTACCAAAGGAAAGCACATCGGTAGTACAAATTACAGTATGAGTTATGTGATTACCGCGGGTGCACGCTTCGAGAAAATGAGGTAAGTCGTAAATTTCTATTTTGGATGTAATTTTCTGTACTTAGTTCGAAAGTAGTAAATCTATCAAAATAAGGGAGAACCAAAAACTATCTAGTACTTTTAAAGAGCGATGTTATAGCTCTCATAAACTGCACTCGGACGGTTTTTCTTATTTTCAATATGGCGGCTATATTCATTAATTTATCCCCAGATACTATGGGACAAAAGTCCGTGCTGTGCCTGGGGCAAAAGTCCGTGCTGTGCGGAGATTTGCCCCAGGTGCGAACTTTTACCCCAATACTAATTTTTCAAAAATTCTTTTCAGAAATTATAAACGAAAAACGAGTCGAAAACCGATAACACCAGATATGGTAGTTGAAGCGAGGGCAAAGCAGCAACAAGGCTGTTCGGTTAGATCCATCGCTAAAGATTTCAAAGTTGATGAATCGCCTTTGCGCAAGCGACTGAAGCTTGGATCTGGGCTTACAAAACTAGGTAAATTTAGTCGAACTTTCACTGATGAACAGGAAGTTTCTTTAGCTGAGCATTGTCGTCAGATGGATCTGAGATTTTACGGAGCTACTAATAAAATGTTTAGGCAATTAGCTTATCAATTTGCCTTCCAAAACAGCATTCCCCACTACTTCAATAATAACAACAAAATGGCTGGGGAACACTGGACCCAATCTTTTTATCGCGCCATAACCTTTCACTAAGGATTTCTCAAAAGACCAGTGTTGGAAGAATTATGGGTTTTAATAGACAACAAATGAAAACCTTCTATGATAATTTGACACAGCTTTATTCCAGTCATAATTTTTCCCCTAGTGTGTACAATATGGACGAAACCGGAATAACCACTGTTCCAAATAAAATACCTAAAGTAATTACCGATAAGGGAAAACAAAGTGTGAATAAAGTTACCTCCGCCGAACGAGGACAGTTAGTAACCGCAATTTGCTGTTTTAGCGCTGGTGGCCATTACATTCCTCCAGTTCTAATTTTTCCGAGGAAACGGATAAAACCAGAACTCATGAACGGAGCTCCCGCAGAATCCAAAATATTCATATCTGATTCAGGATATATAAATACGGAACTGTTCTATCAATGGCTAGAACATTCCAGAAGCATGGCTTCGAGTTCGGCCGAAGACCCAGTATTATTAATACTGGATAACCATTCCTCGCACTGTTCTCTAGAGGCTGTAATTTTCTGCAGATCGAAAAATATCTATATGTTGAGCATCCCTCCTCATCTAGCCATAAAACCCAGCCCCTAGACCGCGGTTTCTTTAAGTCACTTAAAAACTTTTATGGAGATTTTTGTGACCAGTAGCTGATTAACAACCCCGGACGAACTATCACCCAATCTGAAGTAGCGAGACTATTTGGTGACGCATATGCAAAAACATGCGCAATTGAAAGAGCAGCAAACGCATTCAGGACTTTTGGAATAGTTCCGCTTAATAGATATATCTTCTCGGGTGAGGATTTTCTACCTTCTTCTGTGACGGACGAAGCGGAAGCCGAGACGAACGATGAACCAAATGTTGATCACGATGAACACAATATTACAGAGAAAAATCAATCAGATGACGTATCTAAGCTTACTAAGGGCAAAATTAAGTTCAGTTAAAGATACTGCACAACTGTTAACTTCAGAATCCCACGAGAAACTAAAACCAATTGCTTCAGGCATGGTTACTTCATAACCGTCTACTTCTAGAGCCCATCAGGACACCGTTGAACCAACTGACCCACAGAAAAACGAAAATTTGGATATCGGGGTTAAATCCATATCCTAGAATTTCCAAAACGCGGACAAGACAAAGAAAAGGGAAAAAACCTAAAATATTGACCTCAACGCCGAATCAAGAAGAATTAAAAATGCAAAGGCAAAAAATAATAGAAAAAGCGTGATCAAAAAGGGCAATGCCAGTTTTTGGCTAACAAAAGCTCTGCTAAGAAGTCCAAGCAAATAGATATTTTTTGCCCTGCATGTGATGAAAAATATGTCACTCCCCCACTTGAAGACTGGATTAAGTGTGACAGGTGCCAGCGATGGTGGCACGAAAACTGTTCCTGTTATGAGACAGGTGAATTTATATGTGACCTATGTTCTGAAGAGTTATAGAATGTAAAACGTATAAATTTACTTTTAATATTTATAAAAAGTTTGTTTTATATTTTATAAACTGTCAAATGTATTCTTATTTATATCCAGTTTTTGAGAAGTCTGTTTTATTTTTGTAATGTTTTTTTTTACAATAAAAATCATTTAAAAGTTATAAAGCAGTATATTTTATCAATACTAATTAAAAAATCGCATTATTTGATTAAAAAACCTAATGGGACTTTTACCTCAGGTATCGGAGTTTTGCCCCATACCCGTGGGACTTTTACCCCGAATCATGGGGCAAAAGTCCGAATTTGCACAAAATTTAAATTATCTAAGTATAGCCAAAGAATATTCAGTAGGATATTCTTTGGTATAGCAAAGAGAACCAGGGAATCATAGGTTTCAGTCAGGGAAATATCTGCTTTGATATATGGCTTAACTCTCTACCCCATAGTAAAAGCCAAATCTTAAATGGGATGCCGTTTATACCCTTTAATAAACTAGGTGCGGACTTTTGCCCGGGTTTACTCTAATATTGTATTTTTTACTATGGCTTAAAATGAAAATTATTAATATTTTGAAAATTATGACATATCCGGCCCCTACCAAAAACGTATAATAAGGAAAATCACGGTAGGGACGGAGGCAATGTTCCTTCCAAATGGGACACCCTGTACACTTTCTAAAGATAATCTTCATGCGATTACAGAGTATTAATTAAGTAGACCGAGCTTAGAGAATGCATTTTTTTTTAATCAATTTTAGGGGAAATAAGCATATAAAAGCATCAGTATGCAAGATCTGCATTTTAACCTTAACATTGAAAATGTTACTGTCATCCTAGCACGGTATAAATAAGTATAAACCTAGTACGGGGCATCAAATCGCGAAAAAGTGCATGCTACATTTGCCATATGACGTCAGACGCGTGAGAGATCGTGTTAGTTTGTTTATGCGGACGGAATCGGTTCAAATGACAAAAATAAATTAAAACTAACTGAAAGTAACCGAGAGTTGATTGAAAGTCTAACCCAAACTAACCAAAAACACCTAAAAGGGTTAAAATGTATCGGAACAGATTAATAAAATAAAAGTAAGTTAAAACTAACTCAAAGTAATCGAACTTTGGCGACTACCAAAACTAACCAAAAACAATAAAATTGGTTATAACGTATCGAATGCGGTTGGGATTATTAAAATAAACTGGAACTAACTGAAAATAATCGAATGATGATTGAACGACTAACCAAGACTAACCAAAAGCACCAATAAATGCTAAAACGTATCGGAACATTGAAAATATTAAGTAAATTAAAACTAATCACGACGAGCCGAATATTGCCGACTAACCAAAACTAACCAAAAACATTAAATTTGATTATAACGTGTCGGAGCCGGTCCAAATGACTAAAATAAATTAAAACTAACTGAAATTAACCGAAAGTTGATTGAACGACTAATCAAAACTAACTAAAAGTAACAAAAAGCACCAATAAGTGCTATACGTATCGGTTAAAGATTAAAAATATTAATAAAAGTTAAAACTAACCCAAATTAACCGATTTTTGGCAACTAACCAAAACTTACCAAAAACATTAAATTTGATTATAAAACCAACTGAAATTAATCGAAATTTGATTGAACGACTAACCAAAAGTAACCAAATGCACCAAAACTTGCCAAAAACCTATCGGAACAGATTAACAATAATAAAATAAGTTCTATATAGCCCCAATTAACGGAACTTTTGCGACTAACCAAAGTTAACAAAAAACATTAAAATTGGTTACAAGGTATCGGAACCGGTTCAAAGGACTAAAATAATTTAAAACTAACTGAAACTAACCGAAGGTTGATCAAATAACTAACCAAAAGTAAGCAAAAGCATCAACACGGGCTAAAATGTATCCGAATAGGTTACTAGGTTAAAAACTAACCTAAACGTTTTTTTGGTTTTTACAACCACGCCTAATGTTATAAATTTTAAAAACGAACGAAACTTGAGGTAATATGTATTAATGTGGTATATTTTGGTAAACTAAACTTACATAATCTGCTAAAAGGCATTTTTTACATTAAATTGTGTTAGGGGTGGGTGAGGGTGACATCTAGTTTCTCACGACAGAATAGTGGTGTTGCATATCGTTAGATCGGGGAATGAGAGACGAATCGAATGCAAATGATATGTTGCCTTTTACAACCACACTTAACATTATAAATTGTAAAAAGCACCGAAACTTAAATTAATATGCATGTATGTGGTATATTTGGTACACTAAACATACGTAATTTAATCTGATCTAACCCAAACTTATATCAACTATTACTTTCAACGCAATTATGAGTTTTCTCAGATCTCAAATTTAATAATCGTTGCATTCTGCTTCGGCATTTTCAATGTCTCCCCCGGTTGCATCTTTGTAAAGAGCTGTGAATTTTTTCTTATAATTTCGATTTTTTTATTTCCAGAATTGTGGCGGCTGTTAACTAAAATTACCCGCCTCAAAGGCGAGTATTAAATGTCTCTTAACTACACGATGGGCGTAAATATGTAATACTAACTTTCTCAAGCTTTCTCAAACACAATCGTATATACGCCACTGAATTTCGTCTCAATTTGGTAACTTCAGCGATTAAAGCAAATAAAAATACATAAAAAATATCTCTTGATAATTTTTGATCTGAGAAAATGTTTAATTTCTGTTTTGATTCACGCCTCTGATACAATTTAATTTACATTTGAGCATATTTAAATATCAACAAACCATATAGCCATTAGGAGTTTAATGCATAAAAAAACCAAAATGAAATAAGATTAGACAGTTTTTGCACTAGAAATCATGTGTCGGGAAATGCTTGATTTTCTACGGGGTGTTGGAAAAATAATAATAAATCATACATTCTTAATGTCTTCAATACCCTGTACCTTGCATATTAAACGTTTATTCATGTTATTTTTTTTTCTTTATTTTCATAAGGCTTATGACACATTTAATTTTCATGGAGTTCCTAGCAGCTTCATCTTTCTCTAAAAGTAATGCATCAAAACAGAGTTTGAAAGTTTTCTCGAAAGTAGCAAAATATTTAAGCAATATCACATCCTGTCATTTGCATATTTACACTTGAACATTTTTAAATATAAATTAACTATTTCCAACGTAACAAACGTTTTAATGAGTAAAAAATTTAAATAAAATAAGATTAGAGACAGTTACAATATTTTTCTGACACTGAAAATAACCAAGAATGTTATTAAAATTGTTTCTAACTGACCACAAAATTTTTTTATTCCTTGATCATATCATTGTTATGCAGATACATGCAATATTTTGTTTCGTGCAATGCAGAATATTGCGTAATAGAACAATAAGTATTGCATAGTAGAGTATGCTTTGGAACTACTTAGATATTTGTGATGAAAATAATGTACGTATAGATCCAATACAAACCCATGCATGCATTTGAAAAGCCTGGCGAAATATCAAAAGGACCATTCAGTTAATACATCGACCTGTAATTGGTCGATGGTTAATATAAGAAGTGAATGTAATGCTATCCTTACAATATTGTTCCATTTTTAAAGATGGATTTTTATAAATTTTATTAATTTTGGAATTATCAAGTAATACACAGTTTACTTATTTGTACGAAAAATCCTTTCAAAACGATTTGGTATCCAGAATAGGTATATTAGTTCATTCTAAGCCACTTTTCAGAAATAGTGAAAATAGTATTTGGGTTAGTTCCGGTTAGTTTGGGTTAGGTAATGATCTGGTTCAAATAAAAAAATAATTTACGTACATTATTATACATTTTCTAAAGATGATCTTCATTAGTTTATATAGTGAATTAATTAAATGGACAAAGTTTAAAGAATGAATTTTTTATCAATTTTAAGAAAAAAAAATTCATATAACATCCACCTAAAACATCTGCGTTCTGTCATTTGAGGGTGTAGGTTTTGTTTCAATTTAATTTTTTTTTATTTCCAGAATAGCAGTAGCTCTTTCACTAAGACTCCACACCCCATAGATATTTAAAGGCTACAATTTGCAAGTATTAAATATTTTTTAGCTCTACCATAGGTGTAAATACGAGCATCCTTCTCACGATGCGACAAACCGCATTTGAAGAAATGGTCAGTTTATGTTTTGATTGACGCCTCTGATAAAATTTTAGTCGGATTAGAGGATCGCTCAACACTCTATAAAGATTAAGCATGACATAGGTCTCATGCAAATAAAGATAGAGTTTTTCATAACCATGTGTCCGTGGTACGGTTGAGTAAAAAAAAGGTTTAATACTTGCAAATTGTTGCCTTTGAGAGTGCGTAAAGATTAAATGAAAAATGGAATAACTCCTACTATTCTGGCAATGATAATACCTAACTATATTTATATGAACTATTTGTCTATTAAATATCCATTCCTTAAAGTTTGTCTAGATACTTAATGAACACTCTACCCTGTAAATTGAAAGTTGATTTTATCAAATAATTTGAATCAAATGAACCGTGTGTTCCAAATTAAACAATGATGCATGTTTATAGCTTTACATGTAAAGCATTTTCAACACAAGATTGATATGGAGATTATTATATACATATACCCTTGAATTAAATTTTATTGTAAATTTTCATCCTGTACCTCTGTTCGAACATAATAAAATTAGCGGCTGTAAAAAATATAATGCTCTACTTACAATAATGTTCTTCATTTTCTATAAAATGACCTCTATCAAACTCAAATCTCAAATATGTTTTATCAAATAACTTCTATCAACTGACAGGCATTGTTCCAAATTCAAGGTATTTATACCAAAAATGTTTTCAAAACAACTTTGCATAAAGTGTATTTTGATATTTTGTTGACCTGACAACCTGCCTCAACGTAAATGGGAAAAAATGCCGCAAAACGTCTATATCATAAATCTTGAAAAAGTCTAGAATCTGCAGTTAACTCTAATATTATGGTCATCTCTTTTACATAATCTTTGAATATGAAATATTCATTAAAAAACCATCATTCAGAGTAAAACAGGGGACTATAGAGCGAAATGTGTTGTTGATGTTTTTCTAGCTTACAATGGTCACTTTAATATCGATACTTTGGCACAAAAGGCCCAACCGCTTCCAGAAAAATCTCTCCTTCAGCCAAGTATATCACTTATCGTCATCCTATGTGGCATTCGAAGCATCTGTAGGCATTTCCTAAGTATTTCAACCTATTGCGATTCTGTGTCGGTTATTTCCAAGTAATTGTTTCATGTCTCTCGTCCATTTCAACTGAATTCCCTTCTAATGGATAATAGAACTGATATGCATTTTGCAACTGACATGGAGCCCGTTTTTTTGATTGTAAATTAACTAAGGTCAAGCTTGTAAATTGATAGACCATCTCAGTCAATACTACTACGACGATCACAAATAGTGCGCTCAATTAATTCAGACCCAGATGGTCTATTATTGCCAATGTTTTAATAACATTAATTAACATTATTAATTAAAATTATAATATGCACAATGACAAACAAAATGAGATACTAAAACCGACGCCAATAATAGAAACAAATCAGAATAGACATAAAACATTATTAAAAATAAAGAACTCATGACACAATGTCACACATCTCAAATGTGTAAAATTCTTTAGAGAGCAAGAATTATTTACTGTTTATTTAAATTGTCGTGGAAGATCCCTGACCATCATATGAAGACTATGGAAATACTCAATGGCTAAACAATCTGGCCCATGCTGGCATTTAGCAAATCTCAAATAGTGTGTTGTCAAGTCGTGATTGTAACGGGTCGAGTAATAATGACAGCTGCTGTTTAGTTTGTGTTTAGTTTGTATTCGTGAATATTTCCTTTTGCATGGCTGAGAATTTCAAATATGAACAAACACGGAATAGTTAAAATGCCAATATTGATAAATACGTCTCGACAATTCTCTCTGTAAGACAACCCAACCACAATATTCTTACAGCGTTATGCTGCAGGGCAAAATTTTTAAATGTTGTGACTGTCTGTCCCGAAACTAGGACACCATAAGAAGAGAGCACTAAATGGCAGAGAGCAAATATGCCTTCTGAGGAAACTGCTGGAAAAAACCACTGCAGATTTTCGAAGCGATATAACACCTCTGCTTACCCCAACTACAGCAGTATGCATGTGACAATCCTACTTTAATCTTGGATTCAAAGTGACCCCAGGAAATCATACCTCAGTCTCTGTTACCATGTTCATTTCATAGCTTCTCAAAGAAAAAATCATTGAGCATATTTAAATATTGATTGTTAAGTAAATTGACAGCATACGCACTAATACGTGCTTGCACTGCTTCTATGGCTTTCCAATTTCTTAAGGGGTCTAAGCATCCTAGTCGGTATTGATGAACATCTCTCGGAGGAATTTAAAATCAATGCCGGAGTTCTTCATGGGTGTTTATTATCTCCCACACTTTTCCTGCCCTATACGATATCTTAGACGGGACAAATAGTTGTATTTACAGGTTTGCGATAGCACTCTTATATCCTCATTCATGTAGCAGACTCCAGTGACTGCTGCGTGTTTCCAACGCGAGTGAGAAAATCAGATCGCTGCCATCAATGAGGATGTGAACGCCATCATGAAATGAAGTGAGGAAAACAATCTCCAGTTTAACATAGGAAAGACTCAAGCAGCTGCCTTCTCAAAAAAAGCAAACACCGCAGGACCTGACTTATCAATGATAGGGCAAACACTGACTCTGTCCTCATCAATAAGCTTGCTGGGCATCATCGTAGAAAACCATATGCCTTGGCGAAATAACGTCACCATAGTCGCCAAGACAGCGGCCCAAAAGCTGTAAGGTATAGAGCAAGAAAATTGTATACACCTCATCAGCTCTTACTGCTTTATAAAGCCCAGATAAGACAATTTCTGGAATAATGTTCTTATGTGTGGAGCTCGGCACCCAAACATTTGCTCAAGATATTAGACTACATACAGAGGAGATCAGTCCGTATTGTGGATGATCTAGAGTTGACTGAAGACCTTGATAGCGTTGAACATCGGTGAAAAGTGGCGGAACTATCGCTTTACTATCAATACTACTACAGAAGTTGTTCGAACGAGCTGGCACTTACGATGTTGCCCAATGTTGTGCCAAACAAAAACACCCGTCAGACACAAGCTCCTCGTTAACATATGATTCAGTTGCGAACACCTAGGACGTCGCTGTTCCGGAACTCCTTTATCTGGAGGACTGCCTCGCTCTGGAATGGACTTGCGAGTAACGTCTTTCTCGAAAACTACAACCTACAGCACTTCAAGTCCAACGTCCACCGTCTTCTCCGCACTTGCACCGCTCGTTGAGTGGTATAGGATTTTCCTTTTGTGTGTGTGCCTAAAATAAAAGACACGGCTATTCTCAGGAAAGCAGGCAGCAACAACCGATTGCATCTCACGCGCTCTTTTGACAAACCCATCACAGATTTTAAATCTCAGGCTATAGACTGTATCATCGGCAATGAGATTGAAGTCAGCCAGCATCTTTGCTTTCGATAAGATCATTTATATACACGAGAAACAGAAACTGATCCTTATAGAACACGCACTGTTAAAACAAATCTCTCTGACAATGCACGCCTCACTGAGATAAGCTTTCATAAGTTGTAGGCTTTTGCGTCCAATATCAACTTGCTAATGAGGAGAGCATGAAAGACGTGGTCAAACGCCTTGCTCGGATGACAGAAAATGCTGCTAGTATACTTTAGATCCTCAATTGTCTCGAGTATCGACGTAACAAATAGTATTATACTAGAGATAGTGCATGTCTTTTTCTGAATCCATGTTGAGTAAAAACGTAGTTAGTTTCAAAATACTGAATTATCTGAACAACAATGCATTTCTCAAATGTCTTTAACACCATCGACAGTAGGAATATGGTCCTATGCTTCCCACATCACGTCTTCTTATATACTAGCAGAGCTAAAGATGTTAAACTTGCTTCAACAAATTTGGAAAGTGTCCTCTAAAAATGGAATAGTTAATGGATATGCTAAGATTTTTCAAACTAGTTTTAAGAGAGGAAGAGGTGCCTTTTAGTGAAACCTTTTTATTGCCCGTTTCGGCGCTTAAGTTTTTGGCTATATCTCTAAGCTCAATGCAAAGCCTAATGGAACGACAGGCCCAAAATGGAAAGATCAGTACGATGGTAGGCGAACACTAAAGAGTAGCTGGCCCCAGTAAAATCACAACGATAGTATCCAAGGCGAAATCAGATATGTATGAACTTCACATTTTTTTTTCTTAATTGTGATTGTGTGTCAAGAAGTTAAAACTATTTTTTTTCTATTTAGCACCTTCACCCACTATTTTGAAATTTTTCAAGGTGTATTGGAAATACCTAAATATTTATATTTATTATTAATGCGTCATGTGGCTAACCTTTGTCAATAATTGAGGCGTTGTTTACTTCATTTTTAAAAATGTAGACCTATCATTATTATAATTTTGTATAAAATTCAAAATAGATCTTTCTATTATGGTACAGGGCAAAGACATTTAACCTGAAGAGACGGGACAAATGGTTCTTTGTTTTCCCCCAACATTGAGGCACATTCTATGGTCGATAGATGTAGCGTTGCCAAATTTTAAGTTTACGAGTTACTGTAAATACTTTTTTCATATTAAATTACAACACTAAATACTTATTTTCCCCATTTTTGATTCATCAAAAACCGGTTCTGAAGTTCTTACATGTCAATCTGGCAATGCCCCTTCCCTTGGTTCCGCCTTGTTTTACCCCCAAAATATTTATAGTAGGCACGTAGTAAAGTAACTGCACCAATAGATTGAGAGCATTGGAGGTCGACGACCGACGGCTCTTCCCCATTCCAAGTATACTAACTTGGTAACGTTTCAAAACCAGTGAAGGCACTGCTGTAAATATGTTTATCTACTTTAATTATATTATATACCTACCTAATACGGGTACTTATTAATACAATAGCTTTATAGAAATACCCTAACAATTTACTGGTTTAGCAAATCTAAATAAACCAACTACAATTGCCAATACTCTAGATTTAATCTTTTTTTCTAGATATACCAGTTTATTTAGGAGATTTTTTTCAGTGATAGTAGCATTTATAATGAAATGAAAATATATTTTTAATAGGTATTTAATAGAAGAAAATAGTTATTAAGCTACTTTTTGAATATGTCATTAACCAGATATTTGTCATATTTATATGTTTTTAAATAAAATTTGTATGCTTCAGTTCCTTTTTATTTGTCTCAAAAATAATGATAAGCAATTTATTTTTAGGCTAGCAGTGGTATGATTTAATTTTTCGTTTAACCATTGAGAGCAGAAAAACCCTGTGTCACAAAAACGTTTAAATCGGGATAAAATTGCGTATTTTTGGTATCTCATAAATTTCGTGTTCAAATTTGAAATTATTCAGGAAATAAGTTTTCGGAAATTTTATTTCATTATTAGCTGCTGAATAGTATATTATGCAATGACCATTCATTGCAAATGTAAGTTGAATATACTTTTTTCTACGACTGCCCTGAAAATAGACAAAAACGCACTAACAACTGCTCTTGAAAACTGGACATTTCACACGCTTATTCGGGTATTTAGATTAAAGGGCTTTGTCTCCGTTTTAGAGCTTCGCCCTCAAAGGTCCCATTACCAGATCTCTAATAAAGGGGGCCCAATTATAGGGCTTCACCCCCCGGGAGCCCCTTTTTGCAAAACTGTAGAAAATGGAACTCTTATACCAGGGGCCCCCTTTTAAGACTTGGGGCCCCATTTTAGGGCTTCGCCCCCGGGGACTCCATTGCTAAATCTGTAGAAAATGGGACTCCCGTACCATAGGCCCCATTCTAGGGTTTCGCCCCCCTGGGGCCCCATTTTAGGGCTTCGCCCTCGGAGCCTTTTTTTCAAAATATTTGGAAAATTGGGACCCCACTCCGGTGGCCCCATTTTAGGACTGTGCCCCTAGTTATAGTTTAGCGAGAATCTCTTACTCACGTAGCTTCTTTCATTAGGAATAAAATTTTTTCTACTACCGTGCGTAAAATACTCACTTTACGCACTCTCTAAGATTCGTAAAATAGGCCTTTTTAATATGCAGTGCGTAAAGTAAGGTATTTTACGCACTAGTGCGTAAAGTAAAGCTGACATATTTTTTGACGTTTACTGACATATTTTTTGCTCGCTTACGGCTCGTGTCACCAAACTGTCTCATTCGTGTGAAAAGTCTTATTTTCAGCACTTGTTGCACAATATACTATTTCTATTTTGGTATCATAAAGAAGTCTTTTCGATACGCAAAGTAGCTCTTTTCGACACTATTTTTGATGACTGGTTGCTATGATATTAACAAAATTGTGCAATGTCAAAGCTCACTAGCAAATATTTCGACACCGTTTTGAATGGGATTCCTAATAATACAGACGTCAAAAGTGACAAGATGGCCGTCCAACTTTTGATCGCGACTTGAATAAATTAATGTTTTTCATTAAAAAACGTGCAAAATAGCACTCTTCGCCCAGTTTTGTTTGGTTTTAAAGCCTGAATTTGTGCGACGCGACGCGACGTGTAGCTTTTTTGTATTTCGTGAGTGATTTCCTACAAATATGTTTTATAAACTTTATATCAAAGTAACAATGGTCTTGCGGTGTGAGGTATGCAAAATCTCCAGCTATTATCATCCGAACCTGAGTTTCCACAAGTAAGTAAAAGTAAATGAAACACAGTAGTACAGTGGGCACCATTTTGTGATGTGATTAATTAATATTTTATAATACTTACCTATATATGTGATATTAATGGATAATCTGATATATTTGCAGTCATTTACCAACCTCTATTAAATCAGTTTTGAAGTGAATATTTCTTTGGTTTCATGGCAGTGGTTTTGCAAGGACACGGAAAAATTTCGTGACACAGCAAAATACCTATTTTGTGTTAACTAACCTTCAGAACCCATATCTAACCCAATTGAAATTATTATTGAAATTATTGAAATTATCATGATGGACTCACATTTTCAAAGTCTACGTCTATGAACTGTCCTTGCTTTCGTTCAGGCGGGGGCGGGCAATACTACATTTAGTAGTGGGGACGAAGTTTGACAAAAGTTTGTACACGATTCATAAAAATATAAGGAGGCGGGACAATCGTTTTGTTGATATTTTTGCAAGATTTCGGATTTTTATGAATGAGTTGTCGGGTCTCTTTAGGTTAAATGTTTTTGGTACAGGGTGATCCCCTATAACGTCGCCCCCTTTAACTTTTTTATTTTAAGTGTCCCGAAAAAGTGAAAAGTATGGTTATGTAGGTACTGAAAAATACTTTTTTTTCTGCGTGTAAAAAATATTGATTAAATGATCAGTATACAAGGAAAAACAAAAAGTTATTTTTTTTCAATGGCCCACCCTATATATGAATTTATTTTTCGATTCCTCGTAAAATTCTAAGCATATTTTATGTATGATGTTATACCTCTAGAGTTAGTAGTTTCACAGCTATAAACAGTTGAAAATCGGTACTTTGGCTACTTTTCACCATGGTAGCAAGAAGATCATTAGAGATGGAGTAAAATGAATTTCACGTTCCTATCTTAACTTTTCAGGATGGTACCTACCGAGGTACCAAATCTGGTACCTCGGTAGGTACCATCAGTTAGCACCATCATAGCTCTTGGAAATTTAAGATAGGAATGTGAAATTCATTTTACTCCATTTTTAATGGCCTTCTTGCTACCAAGATGAAAAGTAGCCAAAGTATCGATATTCAACCTGTAAAACTACTAACTCTAAAGGTAAAACATCATACATAAAATATGCTTAGAATTTTACGAGGAATCGAAAAATAAATTCATATATAGGGTGATCCATTGAAAAAAAATAAACTTTTTGTTTTTCCCTGTATACTAATCATGTTTCCAATATTCTTTATACGCAGAAAAATAGTTATTTATGCAACAAGTGTTGCATATGACTCTTTTTTATGAATGGGAATATGAATAAAAAAAAAGGGTACTTTACACATGAGCAGGATACAAAATTTTTTCTACTTCCGAAAAATATATGAAAAAACGAAAATATTATTAAATTACTTTAAGCACTAGTGCGTAAAATAAATTACATATTTTATTCACTAGTGCGTAAAATATATTATTTTACGCACTGCCCTAAATGTCAAAAAATATGTCAGATTTACTTTACGCACTAGTGCGTAAAATAACTTACTTTACGCACTGCACATTAAAAAGGCCTATTTTACGAATCTTAGAGAGTGCGTAAAGTGAGTATTTTACGCACGGTAGTAGAAAAAAGTATTTTTCAATACCTACATAACCATACTTTTAATTTTTTTGGGATACTTAAAATAAAAAAGTTAAAGGGGGGCGACATTATAGAGGATCACCCTGTACATAAAGCGATATATTACTGGGAAAAATGACTACCCTCAGTGATTTTTCTGGCAAAAGAACAAACATGGGTTAAGTAAGTAAAACAAATACTCGGTGAAAACAGTCAGTCCATCAAGCTGAAAAGAGCAACAATTTGAGATGTTTTAAAAAGATTCGATTGATAGTAATAAAGGTATACGACTAGGAAGAGAAGTACAGGGTGGCTCGAATTCGTGTCTATGTATGGGGAACTCGAAAACCGTAAGAGGTACAGTGTCGGTCAAATTAAGGCAAATTTGCGCATTTGGGTGCCTAACAATATGCCGTTTAGAAAGTTTCAAAATTCCAAGTATTTCCGGAGATATCCGGAAAAAACCGAAATTTTGAAAAATCGTTTTATTTTTTTCCTGTGCTTATTTAAAAACGGATTTCAAATGGAATTGCACTTTTGCATTGCCACTTTTTCCGCTCTATCCAATGATGTTATCCAGTTTGAAATCCGATGTTTCGTCTTCAAGGGATCATCATCAACTTTCTTTTTTTAAATACGAACTTTAATTTTTTTTATCGTTTTTCAGATGATATTGGCGTTATTAATATGGGTATGTGTTTTTATTTTTTCTTAATTTCTTTTTTTTTTAATTTTTATTATTTTTTTTTATTTACATATTTTGCTTTGGCGTAATTTTAAATAATTTAAGGTAGGTACTTTTGAAATTTTTATATTCTTTAAAAACATTTTATTTCAGTTTTTGTATTAAGTGGAAAATTGGAGCCCGTATTAAAAATAAAAAATAGTAAAATTATTTTTTACGAGCATATGGCCATGAACTATTACTCAAACAAGTTGCTTAGTGCAAAGGTGAAATATTTTCAACTATTCTCGTAAAAAATTATTTTATAATTTTTTATTTTTAATACGGGCTCCAATTTTGCACTTAATACAAAAAACAAAATAAAATATTTTTATAAAATATAAAAATTTCAAAAGTACCTACCTTAATTTTTTTTAAATTACGCCAAAGCAAAATATTTAATTTAGAAAAAAATAAAAATAAAAAAAAATAAAAACATATACTACTTATATTAATAACGCCAATACCATCTGAAAAACGATAAAATAAATTAAAGTTCGTATTTAAAAAAAGAAAGTTGATGATGATCCCTTGAAGACGAAACGTCGGATTTCAAACTGGATACCATCATTGGATAGAGCGGAGAAAGTGGCAACGCAAAAGTGCAATTCAATTTGAGATCCGTTTTTAAATAAGCCCAGGAAAAAAATAAAACGATTTTTCAAAATTTCGGTTTTTTCCGGATATCTCCGGAAATACTCGGAATTTTGAAACTTTCTAAACGGCATATTGTTAGGCACCTAAATGCGCAATTTTGCCTTAATTTGACCGACACTGTATCTCTTACGGTTTTCGAGTTCCCCATACATAGACACGAAAACGAGCCACCCTGTACATTTAACAGTCAACTACTTCCTACGAAATAAATACTCGGTAATATGAGTCTATCAAGCTGAACCCAGCAAAACTTTTATATCACTATAAAAGAGATAATTCTCAAGAATAAGGGCACGACTAGGGCAAATAGGTAAGTAATTATGTATTTCATTGTTAAAAGTAGCATTTCCCGTAAGGTGCATAACCTGGAGGAAATTGATGCAAAATTTTGTATTATTATTATATTATATTATTTATTAATGTATAGAAAATATACCCCTTTTTTAGTGGCACATCAGAATACCTATAGCTAAATCCTATTACTAAGATTTAACTCTTATTCAATATATACAATATACAAGTATCACAATTTGTCACATTTTTTCTTTTAAGAAGATACGTTGAAATTACAACCCCTAGCTGCTGCAGCATCCATATGGGCAAATGATAATGATAGGTTAATTAATTATTAAGTATCTAATAAAAAAATTTACCAAAGAATGTGAACTAATCAATATTCAATGGTCAACAATATAAACTAGATAATTTTGAAAAAATATTGATATTGTTATTCTTAATTTGGCCCAGAAATAGAATTGACCTTTTGGAGAAATCAGAATGACTGATTGGAATAACAAAATGATTGTTTGCTTTTATTCTTGTATTATATTCATGTATTATTTTGTTTTTAAATTTGGATATGGACATAACAGCATATTATATGGAAGAATAACGTCCTTATATTAACCATAGTTCTGTCATAGAGTAGATAGAGGTAGATATAACATAGAGGTAGGATATAATATATTTTTCCTAAGAATGATATTTAATATTCTGTTTTGTACTACATATTTAAAGAGGTTCAAGGAATATTGGCAAACTGCCCCAGACAAACACTCAATAGTTTATTTAATCAATGTTTATATAAGGTAGTAAGCATTTGCTTGTTAAGCTTTTGTCTCAAACTATAAAATTTATGAGAGAGATATTTCATTTTTTGTATTACGTAGGTTACATGAAAGTGCAATTTTAAATTTTTATCTATGACGATACCTAGATACTTATTATTTGATACTTCATGATTTTTTTCTGTTAAATTATTAATTTCGTCGGTCTTTTTGCGTCAGTTGTTGTAAATGCATTATAGTTTGATTTCTTGACATTTAATGACAACTTGTGTTCATCCCTTGTGGGGATCCCTTCACCAACAAAATACCACTCTGGGCGTTGCTCCTAACTTCCTTATATGAGGAACCATTAAAAACAGTTACAGTATCATCCGCACGGGCAACATTGGATCAGCCTGTTGAGGAGGCAGCAGCTTTTTGTGCACTTCAGAGGATTTTAGTGACATTAGTGTGACTGAGTGGTATGCAGACTCAGGTGCAACCCATCATTATATAAACTGTGAAGATATGTTGATAAATAGAAGAAAATTTGCGGAACCTAGGTTAATTCAACTTGCTGCTGAGGATAAGTTTATGAAAGCTGTATGTGTAGGAGATTTAGAAGCAATTAGCAGCATTGTAGGACAGAGAAAATTACCTGTTGTTATTAAAAATATTCCATGTGTTCCTGAGTTACGAGTGAATCTTCTATCTATTTCTACCAAAGAAAGAGCAGGTTTTCAAATTGTATGTAGTAACAGTAAAATTATAATTCAAAAAGATAAAAACATATTCGCTGAGGGTAATCGTATCAACAATTTATTTAAAATAGTTTTTGAACATAATCATTTTGAGTATGCAAATTTGACAATAAATAACAAAGACAAAGAAATCTGGCATTTTAGATATGGACATCTGAATTATGATTCCTTATTAAAAATGAAGAACCTGACTTTAGTTAATGGCCTGGAATTTGCAAACTCAAAGTCTGGTACAAAAATTTGTGATGTTTGTGTAAAAAGTAAACAAAAATGTTTACGGTATCATTCTAAAACATCAAGGGCTAGCAGGGTTTTAGAACTGGTACACACTGATGTATGTGGACCGATTACTCCTTATTCTCGTAATGAAAATTCATATTTTGTTACCTTTGTAGATGATTACTCCAGATTTGTCATGGTATTTGTAATTAAGCACAAGCATGAATTACTAAAGTGTATAAAAGAGTACGAAGCTAGGGTAACATATCTGTTTTGTGGAAAGAAATTTTCAAAAATAAAATGCGATAATGGCGGCGAGTATTGCTCAAAAGGTTTCTCAGATTTCTGCTTTGAGAAAGATATAGAAATACAGTATACACATCCATATACTCTTCAACTTATTGGTGTGGCAGAAAGGATGAATCAAACTCTTATGAACAAAGCAAGATCGATTATTATGCAAGCTAATTTAAGTAGATTTAAGTAGATGCTGTGCTAACAGCAGCATATATTACAAACCGAACTCAATCTTGCTTGGTTCAAGACAAATACCATTTGAGTTATTTTATAATAAAAAACCATGTGTGTTAAACATGAGGGTGTTTGGGTGTATTGGTACACTGGGTACATTGGGTACCTGACTGTTTAAGAAGTAAATTGGATAATAAAGGAAAAATGTATAGGGTCTTAGGCTATACTGAAAATGGATATCGCTTATGGCAAGAAAATGAAAATAAATTGAATCATAGCGGAAAAGTGGTCTTCGATGAGAGAAATTTCATAAATAAACATAATAAGGAAGTAGTAGGTATATGACATTGATAGTGAAATTAACAGTGATGAAAATATAGAACAGGATCAGGTAGATGGTGATTTAGAAAAGGTTAAGGGGAATGAGAGTAAGAATATGGATAGTGAAAGAATTAATAGACAAATTAGGTTGCCAGCAAGGTTTGATGATTATGAGATGGATGTAAGTTGCTTGGCTCTGTTAAGTGAATTTACTAAGGATCCCAAATCTTATAAGGAGGCCAGAGCAAGCTCAGACTGAAATTGTTGGAAAAAAGCTATAGATGACGAGCTTAATGCATTAAGATTAAATAACACCTGGGAGTTAGTGAACAGGCCTGAAACGACAGAAATAAATATTAGGGTTCCTGGTAGGAGCTTGAGGGAGGTGAGGTCTTTTGCTGTTGGTTTTCACAGAACCACATATGGGAAGCACAGCTCAATCGACAGGACACTGAGATATGCTAATGAGATTGAGGTTGATGTGTTTACATCGTCTGTGGCTCGGGTCAGGTCTCATTTGAAATAAGATATTGCATAAAGTAAATACTATTGACTACTTATACTATTTAACCTTAACTCATGTGCAATAATAAATATGGTGCTACCTTTTACTGACATTTTAAAGCTCTTTCATCACTATTTGTTCCTGTTTTTGATAATTGTATTTTATTTAAATTTTTATCTATACTCTGTTTATTATTGAGTTTTAATTCTGTCCATTTTTGTTTTGTTTTGTTTTTAATAACTGTCCACATGTTTAATTTTAAGGGAAATCCTTTACATCCATTGTTCGTTTGTTTTATTTTTAGTTGTAAGATTGCTAACTTGTACTTATCTATACCTATATTAAATTTGTAATTGGGCTTGCCCGTTTATTTTGGAAATAAATAAATAAATAAATAATTAGCAATAGGTGGGTATTCAGGGTTAAGGTGGATGAAGAAGGTAATAGGTTATATAAAGCTCGTTTGGTGGCTAGAGGATTTGAGCAACATAATTTTGGAGAATTTGGTAGAATACATGCACCAGTTGCAGAATTATCTGCCTTGAGAATTTTGCTTTCAATTTGTCACAGTTTTGATTTGACTCTTGAACAACTTGAAGTCAAGAATGCTTTTTTGCAGATTGAACTCAAATAGCAAGTTTTTATGGAAATTCCCGAAGGGTTGAATAATTTTGAATCTAGTAATAATAGGGTCTGCTTGCTAAAAAGAGCAATATATGTGCTTAAACAGGCTCCGAAATTTGGAATGAGAAATTGAATGACTTTATTGTAAATATGCAATTCAAGCGATCAAGGTCTGATTATTGTGTTTACACTTTCCTAAAACAAAATGTGAGATGTTATCTACTTCTGTATGTTGACGAGATATTGTTTGCATGTAATGATTTAAGTTTTCTATCTTATTTAAAACAAAAATTGTATGAAACTTTTAAAATTAAAAGATGGATATCTGATAATTTTGATTTCTTGGGTATTAAAATTGTTAAAGATGATAAAAATAAAGTCATAACAATAGATCAAAGTTTAGCAATCAGTAATCTTGTAAAGAAATATAATGTTGAAAACTGTAAAAATACAAAAACCCCTATGGAAAATAAGTTAAATTTGAAAGGAATTTGTGATGTTAATGCTAAAACAAATTTGCCATTTAAAGAACTTCTAGGAAGTCTCATGTATATTATGCTTGGAACAAGGCCGGATATATGTTTTAGCATTAGCTATTATGGCTATTTTCTGGACTGTGCTTCTGATGAGCACTTCAAACATCTACTGAGAGTTTTAAAATATTTAAACTGTACCACTAATTACAAATCATATTTTAATTCTGATAATGAGTGTAATTTAATTGGTTACAGTCATGCCGATTGGGCAAATAATGTCTCTGATCGTAAATCTATTAGTGGTTACTGTTTTGAACTTAATAATAATCTTATATCTTGGTGTTCGAAGAAGCAACCCTTTGTTACTTTTTCGAGTACAGAGTCAGAGTTTGTGGCAGTTTGTGTCACTTCATGTGAATTAATGTATATTAAAATCTTACTATTGAGTATGGAAGTTAATTTGCCATTGCCATTTATAATCCATGAGGATAATCAAAGTGCTATGAAGTTACTGGATAATTTTGAAAACAATAAGCGTTGTAAACACATTGACGCGAAGTTCCATTTTGTGTTAGATTTAATTAATGACCGAGTTGTGCTTATTAAATACATGTAGTAATGATCAAATAGCCGATGTTTACGTAGGCTTTGGGTAATGAAAAATTTACAAAATGTGTAGAATTGATGCATTTATTTTGATTGTCAATTTTACAATTTGGAGAGGGGTGTTATTATTGACCATCTATAATACCATGAAAAATTAGTAAGTAGGTTGTGATAAAAAAAGTAAGAAGAGAGAGTCACGTTTTTTAATAATCACGTTGTTAATAAAATACATTTAAACAGAACACAATCTCACCTATTATTTGAGTGAAATCTAACACCAAAAGAACCCATACAAGACGCCCCTGACTCCATTTCGGTCAAGAACAGCTTGCCATATGGCACCGTGTCAAACGCCCCTGCTAAGTCCAGAAAAACTGCCAAGCAGTTCTTATTGATTACTAACTGATGACTTCTGTTAAGACTCAGCGTGGCGGCATCAGTGCCAAGTCCCTCCGAGAATCCAAATTCGATTTCTGAAGGAAGTTTTATTTTTTCCTAAAAAGCTTGTCAGTCTCTCTTTTAAACGTTTTTCAAATGATTTTGTAGGGTTTTTGATAACACTAATTGGTCTATAATTACTTATTAGATTTGGGTTTCCTGCTTTGAAAATTGGTTGATGTTATAAAAAGTTTAAATTGTTTTGGTACAATTCCAGTCTTAAACATTTAATTTATTATGGGCTTTAATAGTAAATATGAAACTTTTTAATTAATCCAGCGGACACTCCGTCATGTCCTGCGGAAATATTATTATTCAAGGAAAGGATTTTCATTGTTAGCAATTGGTTTTAAGAACATTAATTTATTGAATGAATTAAACGGTATAGTTTTCTTATTTTATTCCATCGCATCAGTTTATTCCAGAATTACAGTTTTCAATAGAAAGTTATTTTCTATTACAAATTTTACAGTATTTAAAAAATCATCTAATTCGCCTGAATTATAGGGAGGGCTGTTCATAACGATCAGCAGACGTGGTTAACTACCCTATCAGATACATTTGCATGTATCTTTGACACTATTATATAAAATTTCATCGTTCATGGTCGTATTGTAGATGTGGCTCATATAAAATGGCTAAACTACTGGTAACCGCTTGTACTATTGTAAAACACACATTGCCTGGAATTTGGTTAAACTTTTATTCATAACGAAATTAAGATGTATTTTAACAGATTTCCTGAAATTTTCTGCAGAATATAATTATTCAGTTTGCTCAGTATGGTATACTAATTTACCTAAGAGGAGTGACAATCTTCTTCCCCAGAAATTCCGTGCACGGTCTCTAAATTGTAAGTGCTTATTGGAAAATTTCCTAAAACCAATGATTCATAAATCTTTGCTTAGACCTATTTTTTAAATGATCCTACTCCTACTAAAGATTCATACAAGTATGAATCTTTGCTCCTACTAACGATCTCATTTGTTTGTAAAATCAGACTGTGAAAAACAATTCACAATTTATATCACCTAGCATTCGCCATACTGTCAAGAACAATACTATAAAAGAAGACCGCTCGGGCAGGATTAACCCATTATGCAATTATTGAACTACATATTATGTAATTACTTTAAAAGACAAATTTCACTTTCAAGTTCTCTGAATAGTTGAAGTAAAAGATAATCGAGAAACATGTCCTATACACTATATGATAATCTTATTGCTTAGAAAAAACAAATTCTGAACGAATTTGGCGAAATTATTATACTAACTGGTCTAAAATTAAATCGATTAATCATCGGCTGTTTTTGACAAACATAAATGCGGTCACCGTAAGGTCCGCAAGGCAAGGAATCATTAAATAAATATATTTCTGTCTTGGAAGTAACGATGCGAATTCCTAGAAAACAAGTTCGAGAAAAATGTCTTCAAAATAAAAACAATGTTTATATATATTCATAAAACTCCTCGTCTGGTTTCAGCGTGTTTTTGAATTTATAATGGCTTTTATTAATGGGTTGTTAAATACCATAGGTGACCTGATATGTCATTAAAATTAATTAAAAAGACGTAAGCGGATTTAATTGCATAAAGTGGTAATTTTATAAATTAAGGGTCAACGACTCAACGCGTAGCTTTAAAATTATGGTTAGTACAAAACAATCTGGAGAGAGAAATAATGTCACCTCTTCAAAGTTAGCATCATTCTAGAAATATTTTTATCAATTTTACAAGCAAAACAAACAATTATAATTTAAACAAGAAGTGTAGCCACTGGAATAATAGATACCGCTTGCTTCTATGGACAGTTTGGTAGTCGGTATTTACAGAAAAATTAAGAATTAAAAGACATTATCGCCAATTTCAGGTGAAAGATACAGGAAATCCAAAAAATATATAAAAATGAGACTTCGTACAAAATTTACCGAAAACTTGCATAACTTGATAGGAATCAGAAGAAATACTCGA
>JAEQML010061025.1:0-26317 GCA_016904865.1 Pissodes strobi | reverse complement strand
ACAACACTAAAATTTTAAACAATGACAATAATTATCATAAATTAGCTATGAAAGAAATGATAGAAATAAGAAGGAACCCAAATGCAGTAAATGACAGAGCGGATGTTGGAAATTTGACCAACATTTACAATAATCTCATTCTTATATAAAATAAAGTAAACATAGGTATATCCTCTCAATATCATACTCCCACACTTTTAGCTAATCCTCTTAATATAGCAAATTGTACATATATTCTCTATACCGACAGAAAAACTAATCATTATAGTTAATAAAAAAAATTATCAAAATAAAAAAAATCAACAACGGGTATCATACACGTTAGTTAGACCATTAATGAACGTGCCAAATTGCTCACAACTAGCAATAATACAAATGCCATTCAATTTCAAGGTGCGTATCTAACATTAGTTTTAAATAATTTTAACATTATATTATTGTATGTCTAGTGTAACCTAATGTAAATTGTGTCAAATTTTTATTTCTATTTTAGGCTATTAAATGAAACTTTTGAAAATGCGATTTCATTTTTAAGAAAAATTAATAAAAATTTATTATTGGATATGGCACCATCTTGACAGATATTACATGAATATCCAAGGAATTATCATTTAAACGAACATACGTTTGGAGAAATTGGTTTAATGTCAAAGTTAGCGTATTTTTATAGAAATAGGTATTAATTCCCTCCAATCCTTTATTGGTGACGCTACGGAAAAAAATATCATTATATGGAAGTTGTGGGAACGAATCTGGTTATTTTAATTAAGAATTTTTAATTAATCTGCCGTTGGACAGGAGAGTGTTCAAAACTAAAAAGATATATAATGCATTTCTTGTGGTCACGTTCATTATAAGAATTGTTTTATCTAAAGTTGTAGGGCAAATTGTTTTCGATATATGGCCGCGATCTACCAATAGTGGGGCATCCGATATATGAAGGCTGACAGCTCTGCTAGGTATAAACATTAATAATTTACGCTACGCGCCTCAGGATATAAAAGTGCTCGGTAAATAATGGCTTACTTCTCAACCTAGGTATATAATATACTGTTATTTTACACAGGTAAAAATTCACATTGGAAAAATATCAAGAAAAATGTATTGATTAATATTCAAACAAGTTGTTAAAGAAAACTGATAGATAAAAAGGCCATTGTTCCACCGCTAACAAATTGTCTTTGAACATCTGTTTAATGATTGGCCTTTAACTTTTCTTGACTTAGGAAGCCGCAATTTTGTTGTTTCATGTGACTCAAGACACAAAAAGTAATTGTATGCAAATTTGAGGGATATCTTATCTTATCCAAGGTATCTAGGTTTGGCTAGCAAAATGTGGGTAGAATAATAGTACCGAATTCCTAACATAACGAAAGAGATGATTATACAAACTTATTTAAATGACTTAATATGGCATTTTTTATTTTTTCACCATTTTACACATTTCATTTGTAGTTATTATTTGTGATGTTTATAGCATATTTCTTATAAAATATTTTTTTTATCAATTCGCATAATTTGTACCAGGTAGCACATAATATTTGTATGCCCTGTTTTACTATTTTCATGAATTAAAAATAGATTCTCCACATCCATAGTCACTGAAATGGCTGAAAGCGTCCTCATTTTATGACAACATATTATGTGAAGAGAGAAGTGGTGGAAAAATGTAAATGTGGAAATTACCACTAGTTTATTCATATTATATTTAATAACAGTAATATCGCAAAGATTCATTCTTCTATCATTTCTTTTCTTGGACACGCCTAACATATTATTTGTTATTATATTCGTTGCCCTATGAAAATAAGTTTCTTATGAATTAAAAATAAAAGAAGCAGTCCTCGCTATTGGGATACATTCTATATAAATATTATTGCATCCCTTTGGTACAAAATATCCTTCTGAAAAACTTACATTGAATTTTGTTATGGAAGCAACCTTGAATACTGAGGGTCAAATCATATTGACTGGCGAGGATGGACAGGGTATGTATGATTTTTGCGTCTTTGCATTATTAGAGAGTGTCTTGGAATTTTTAGGCATTTATCGTATAGATATTGTTAGACGCTTTGTATATTGTGTTATATGTATTGCTCGTGCATTTAAAGATAGTGCGTTAATTTTGGAAACAATGGAAAGAAGACAGTATTGACTGTGTTTGAAGCCTGTGGACAATGCAAAAATTACATTTTGAGAACTCTGGAACCTAACATTGAATGGCAGTTGTATTAAAAAGCCATGCTATCAGAAATCATACATGGGAACCTCCATTTTAAGACGTTCTTCAAATGTTTTCTCACTTGTTATTGTTTTGATCAGCGAAAGTAAAGTTTTTCTGATTAGTGAGTCGTATTTTGATCTTTAAAAATATATATCACACTTCTTAACACTATGGGATTTTGTAACGTTATTATCGATCACATCGACACCAATTATGACATTTAAAGTGTTTCGGTTTACGACATTTCTGCTGACACAAATATAGAAATAAGACATCTGAAATTTTATTTATCGCACCATTTTATTGCTTATTCTTGACATTATTTTACTCGAAACTACTAAACTTGAATGTTGAATGCTGGTAGGAGGTGTTTTATCTAAACGCTCCCCTATTTTTACATATTTTGTATGATTTTGTGAACTATATTTTTGGAAGTCTAATTTTTCTTTCCAAAATGTGATTTGGCGGAAAAATCGCAATTCATTCATTTAATGTATAGATGTTGTTAGACGCTTTGTACATTGTGTTCATTTTGAATTGAAATCTTCTGACATCTACGAGGCATACAGCATGAACTTATTAAGGGACTTTCGAAGTTTCCTGTATATCGATCTCTTCTTATTTCTATGGATTCTTTTTTGCTTTCGCATATTTTTTTTCTGGATAAATTTGTTACTCCTTCTGCAAAATGTGGACCAGTAACCGTCATATTCTGGGCAAAATATGGAAAGAAAATACAAAATTAGGATGTTATGCTTGCAAACTTATTTTTTCTATTAATTTTTTTATTTTATAAGCTATTAGCCTGCAAGAAATAGGCGTACACACTTTAACGACGGCGATGGAGAAAAAGGGTACTTATTTATTACCTAAAGTATTTTTGAAAATTTGAACAACAAATTGACGTCTTCAATTTATTTAGACAACCACAGTATCCATAGGTTGTGCACTGATTTTTAACGTCAACTTACATATCTCGGAAAGTTACAAGTTCTGGGTATCGATTGCTTGATTTGTTCGATTTAAGTGCAATATGATACCATTCGCATCATAAAATTAAACTGGCTAAAAGTGTTATTTGATATAGGTTGTTTTTGATTGCCACCTAATTGTGTCGTGGAAGTATTACTTGGGTCAAAATTTCAATGACCCAAAACATACGTCAGAATTGGCTGAATGATTTTAGCGCCATACACAGTTTTTAAAATTATTTTTCACAAAATAGTTAATCTGCTGCTACTGTACATTTGCAAAAAGCATTTTCCATTGGATTTTTTCAGACATTGTCAGTAATATATTAATAGTACTGAAAATAAAATATTACGATTTATACAAAATGTGCAAGTTTTGCCAACAAGGATACATGCATCTAACATGTAATGCCCTGTTGTAGATACTCTATTTATTTATTTAAGTTAAAAAAATACTAATTTCATGCAGTTTAAAATGGTACAATCGCATATAGTTTAATTTTTTTCGAAAATAGGTGTCCTTAACCCTCGGAGATTGATGAGATTCTGATGACTTGCCCTATATACAATATACATATCATGCTGGTGTAATTCTGGTATTTTGAAAGAATGTCATTTGATTAGAGCAGAATGGACAGTATATGTTTTGTAGTTTTTCCTGTTTATTTCTTTGCCAGTATATTTTATACTTTTGTCGTGAGTTTATGTTAGAATGCTTTTACAACTGCAACATTATTAAAGTGAAGCTGTGGTTTTATAAAATGCTTTTAGCTATTTTATTAAGTTTTGTGATTTGATGCATGACTTGTAAATTTTAATGTTTATTATTACTGTATTTATTGCATTTTCACAATTTCCTCATTATCCCTATCGTTAGTTATTGTAAAATTTTTCGTTGAAACTGGTTAGACGCTGTAAGCTGCTTATATGGGTAGCTCCGCTCTCCACATATGACAAAAGGAGCTTGTCATTGAGTGACCTCGACCGCCCTTGCAATCAAGTTTATTGAAGGTCAAGGGGATCATTGATAGTGCTATAATCTTGAGAATATAAACGTGAATTTTATCTTGAATAACTCTGATATGATAAACGTGAATTTGACTTTGGAAATAGAGAATGCGATCTTCAAAATATTTGAAAGTTTTCAACTGACTTTGTATAGTCTTGCTTGGCCTTGAGTGAAAACATTTTCCTTGAGGTTATGAATAATCTTGGTAGTATTTAAAGGTTGATTTTGTATGTCCTTGCTTGATCTTGAAATCATTTGAAGACCAAACTCCCACTTGACCTTGGAGTTCCTTTGACATTGCATGCTCTTGATTGTCCATGTTCCCATATTATGTGTGTATTCTTTTTGTAATCATTTGAGTATTGCCGAAGGTCAAGGTGGTTGAAGGTTTGTTAGTGATCTATATTATAAAGATGGGCGCCTAGAGTTATGTATTCAGTATTGAGTAACGAGTTGTGCTGAAAGGGTTTACTAGTTTACTGCATAGCAACGAATTACGTTTGCGGTAGCAACGTAAGCAGCGATAATCAACATATCGATTATACTATATTTTTCGATAGTCAAGTCGAAAGTACTGAATTGGCGAGTGATATTTTGCTAGTTCATGGAACATTGTTGTTGTCCTTGGTCAATAGGTTCTACCATTATAACACATATAGGGATAAATCATTAGGATTTGGAGATATTGAAGCAAATCGAAGTTCCATTTGTTGTATACTGGGACGACTGTAAAAATGTTCTTTTGATAATTCGATCTCTAAATTTGAATTATATATAGGAGTGATGCAGCACGAATGTTGGATTGTTTCTCGCATCGAAAGCGATTTGAGATGTTTAAAAACATATTTAGTGCAGGCTCCAATGGGTTCCTCGTTTGCAAAATCTGCAGACCGCAATCTGTTTTGTGATTTGCTTATCTGAGACCTTTGTCTGTATAAAAAAGCATGTTGCCGCGCGCGCGCATGGTGCGATTGCCGTTTCGCCCCCCACTATTTTACCACCGGCATTAACTAGAAAAGTTAGGTTGCCGAGGAATGTGGTATCGCAGAAAAAATTATTCATAACATGTGACGACTGATTTGGGTTCTTAAGACAGTACCTTATCATCGGAAACAAAGTCCCCAAAAATCCCCGCATTGGAAAATTTATAAGAGCCAATGGAGATATTACAATTTTAATGTTAACTACTGGAAAGTGAAGTTGGCGTTCACGGCTCCAAGGGGTCATCTGATCATGGTTCAAACGTATTTTTTTTAAGAAAAAGTAATTTTTCAACCCGGAAATGATAATTTTTCCCAATTGGGAAAAATTCTCCGGAAATGGCTAAAAAACTGAGCAAAATGGGCTTATCTGATCAGTTTTCACGCTGACGCGCATCTTGTGTCTGTGTGCGTGTGAAGGCACGTGCACTGGACTTTGCGCGAAGGTGCGCGTGCGGTTTTAAAGGAAATGAAAATGGGATAATTGAGTTGTTTAAAGAGAAATAAGGGCACATCAGCCCTTGAAAATATTTAATCAGTATAAATATTCATATTAAATATAGCAGTACCACTTAATATTTAAAAGATATGTAGACATACATTTTCCTGAGACAGTAGTATAAAAGCATGTATTATGTACAGTTAGATCAGTATGGCTAGAAATACCATGACTTGACAATTTCACAAATAATTTTGAAATAAAAAAAATCAAATTACTCTAAACGCCATCTGGGTCGTCGGGGTCTTCTTCATTATGAAGCAATTCTGCATGAACACTCTCCACTACTGTGTTCAATCCCCTCGGACCGGCATCCACATAAATTTCTACATCTGGACTTCCACGCACACCTAATTAAGCTCAAGAGACTCGACAGGGCAAGCGCACAAGCTGCGCTGGGTTGTCCAGTTTTCTCCAGCCGTACTTCGTTGCGTCCAGCTTTGGTACTGTCCCAAGCCATTCTTGAACTTAAAAAATATCAACCTAATTAATATTTTACTAATGCAGAATGCTTTACCCTTTTATTTTTCTTCAAATTACTTGCAGGTGCACGCGCAATGAATGTTGTCGAGCAGCTGCAGGGGGCAAAGTTTTCAGCTGCAAGTCAGCATCTAGCTTTTGCGTGGCGGCTACACTTGTTGTAGAGGGTGTAGCGAAGGTCATCTAGGGTGGCATATTTCGCTCCTCTGTATAAAGCAAGAAGCTATTTCTTACCGCAGGAGACGATCCTCACCAAATCTGCTCCGGGCTTATTAAAAACTCCAACTTCGTTGCCCTGGAGAATTTTCAATGTTGATGCCTTTCCTTTTCCAAAAACTGCTGGCATTGTATCACAGCCGGAAAAGGCATGAGCAAAGAGAATGGCTGAGTTCACATTGTCAAGGTGCTCCTGTATCAATTCGATGTTCTGTGCCTCTTCCACAGGTCCCTTTATCCAAAAAATCACAACTTCTGGGTAGGTTTTCTGCGCTGGACAAGCATGGCCAGAATATCCGTGTCTGTTGCAGCTATAGCAAAGGTCGGGCTATTATACTGGTCAAGGTATCTGCATCCCCGGGGTCCTTTAACACCCTTATCCCTCTCTATCCGAGTGCAGGCTTCAGAAGGCGGCTCCAGTTTGTTTTATTCTGACCGTTTTCCCGTAGTTCTTCGCTGTTGCTCTGATGACTTGGTTGACAACGCAACGAAGTATGACTGGAGAAAACTAGACTACGCAGCGCGGTTTGTGCCACACTGCTCCGACCTGCTCGCTGCCCCGCCGAGTCTACTGAACCTAATTAGGGGTGCGTGCAAATCCGGATGTGAAGATGCGTGTGGATACTGCGGCCGGTCCGCGGGAATGGTGTGCCGGGAATGATGTCATCACTGCAGTGGATAGGGTTCTAATGCAGAATTGCCTCATAAGGAAGAAGACCCCGATGACCCAGATGGAAACTAGAGTAATTTCATTTTATATTTTTTTATTTCATAATTATCTTTGAAAGTTTCAAGTCATGGTATTTCTAGCCATATTTATAGACTGATTTAACCGTACATAGTAAAGCTTTTATACTACTGTTTCAGTAAAATGAACAATTATACTACTGTTTCAGTAAAATGCATGTCCACATATAATATATTTTAAGTATTAAGTGGTACTGTTATATTTAATATGAATATATATATATATATATATATAATTAATATGAATATTTTATATAAAAATTAAATATTTTCAAGGGCTGATGTGCCCTTATTTCTCATTAAACAACTCTCTTATCCCATTTTCATCTCCTTTAAAACCCCATACCGCCACGGCACGCGCCTTCACACGCACACATACTCACACATTTAACACACTCACAACACACGCACGCACTCACAAGATGCGCGTCAGCTTGAAAATTGTCCAGGTAAGCCTATTCTGTCCCGCTTTTATTAAGCCACTTCGGGTAAATTTTTTTCCTGATTGGAAAAAATTGTCATTTTCGGTTTGAAAAAAAAAATTAAAAATATTTTTGAATGATGACCAGATGGCCCCTTGGTGCCGTGAACGCTAATTTCACTTTATAGTAGTATAAATTAAAAATTGAAATATTTCCATTGGCTCAAAATTTGTAAGAAAGTAAAACGCTGTTTTTAAAATTAACTATAATTTTTTTTCTATGATTTTTTAATTAAAATTAAACGTATTGTTCCTACTGACTTGTGGTGTGTTATATTTATAACCGAAAAAAGTATACATACAGCCTTAAACATTCGTTTTTAATAGTCCCAAGATTATGATCAATACTTTTTCGAAGTATGCTAACAATGTTAACAGCAATGGAGAAGGGGAAGGGGGAGAGAGAACGTACCATAACACTCACTGGCAACATCATTCATATCGAAGTATAAGATCAGTACGGCACATAACAGAATTCAGAATGCGGTCTGCATATTTTGCATACGGAACTCCACTGGGAGCCCGGTCTAATTTACAATATAGTAAACCAATAAATCTCCTAACATCTCAAGAAAGAGAAGAGTTTCAGAATGTTAAATTGTGTGGTATATGTTAACGCCTTTCGGTAAGAGCGATGTAAAAGTAAACGATCATTGTCACAACAGGTAAAAAATTCCATTTGCAATTTAAATTACTCATTTTTATCTATTGTCTATCTCAGTTAAGGATAGGACTCACTCACCCATTCATCACGATCTAGCTTAAACGGCTTGGCAGGGACTGGAATTTTGGCATATATATTGGTTTTAGGGTGTATAAAAAGGAATTTTCAAAACTGAAAATGTAATTTTATTTTTTTTACATGATATACTTTGTTTTGTATATTTAAGATCTATCCCCTATTAAAAATTGGTTACATTAGAATGTTAAATTTTTAGCATACATATTGCCTTTAGGGCGGGAGAAAAAGAAGGAACAATTTTTTCAAAATCTTTATTTTTAAGGGGTTGAAAGACACTAAAATTTAAAATAATGTTTATTTTGAATAGAAAGTTAAAGAAGGCATTTTTCAAAGCTCAAAATTGTATTATATTTTTTTACGTGCTATATCATTTTTGTATATTTGAGAGGGGTGAAAACTACTTCGTATTAAAAATTAATTAAAATTCCATACCCCAAAATGTTAAATATTGGCGTACGTATTATTTTTATAGCGGGAGCATAATATAAAGACAACAATTTTCAAATTCTATTTCAAGGGTTGAAAGAACACCCTCTAAAACTGAAAATATTTTTACTTTTTGTTTTGAATAACGGTAAACGCGTCAATGCTATTTTATTTTATGTGTGGTAAACCATCCTTTCTATTTATAAACAGTAATGCAAGGGGTTGAAAATCACCTCTTTTTACGCATTTGATGAATTTCTTACACTAGAATATTATTGTTCAAATATTGTTCAAAGGTGTGGCGTATATTAGACGTGCATTACGCCTGTTTTACATATTTGAGAGGGGGTGAAAGCTACCCCGTATTAAAAATTGCTGAAATTCCCTATACCAAAGTGGTAAATACTGGAGCACAATAATGTATCTGTCAAGAGTTTTTCATATTTTCCGTTCTTAAACACTCATAAATATTTAAAACAAGTCTTTCAGTCAGCATGTAAACCTTGTTTTTTAAAATCGCAATATTCGTTTTCAGTATTTTCGTTATCTATTTTATCTGTTTTGAAAGATCTCCAAAAAGGCACCTTGACCTTGGATATTATAAAACAATGGCAAACAAATATAACAATACCACGAGGACTGTCGCGAAAACCCACGCACGTCACGATGTTGTCTTGGAGCCGCAGGTGTTCATAATTTTTATCGATGACACTGGCACAGAATTACAAATAATCATAATATGCACTCAGCACTCGGGCACCAGCTTGAAACGAGAGCAAAGGGGTAATTTTTTAAATTTCCTCCATTTTTGGCCTTCACCAGTAGGTAAGTATACAGTCAAGACTAGCATCTCCGTGAACGGACTGCGAAATAAATCGCGCCGAGGTGTGCCCTCTGTCCAGCCTTATAAATCGATAGGTTTGAATTAGTAAAACAAATACCACAACGACTTAAACTCTTCTCGCTGCGGGGCATCCGAGGAGCTTTACACATTGAAATGATACCTCGGACAAAGAGGATAATATTGACTAAAAAGAGGGAGAGATAATTATCAGCACAGAGTTAGATCCTTATGTTATATTTTTTTAGAGACTTCAAGATTATTTTAGTAACTGAATTCTTTGGTTTTTGTAGTATGAACACAGTGATATAGGCTTTTGGATACCGTCTCCTGCAAGAATCTGATACAGGTTAGGATTTATATTTTGTACACTTTGACCCTCAGTCTATACAAATGCTGAGGAGTCAAGGAGTATCCTGTTCTCATCCTTATGATCACTGTTATCAATTCCTTTAAGTAATTATATCAGGGTTTCTTGGAAATTCTTGAGTTAGATTGGAGTACTTATGTCCTTTACTATCCAATGACCTTCGCCATGATACATTCCAAATTTTAAACTGAGTCTCCCTTGTATCTGAAATATATTCCTTACTATCCAACCCTATGTCATAACGGACATTTAATACTCTACCTTCGCCATGTTAAAAATGATATGTTATCCAAACTTTTATTTTTTCCCATCTCTGTTATCGCACTTTGAGAGTCTAAAAATAATTGTTCTATATGTGTTTTTTTCAAGGCACAGTGTGACTGCCTTGTGCATTGCAACTATCTCCGCTGTGTTTATTTGAATATATTTTGGTAGCTTCGATGCAAAATTGTGTTCGAGGTTTGGACAGTGGACTCCAAAGCCTGCTTCCTTAGATTCTCTATCTACTGACGCATCACTATAAAAGTGATAGAACTATTCCACTTCCGTATTTTTAAAAGCTAGACATTTTTCTTTGATGTTAGTCTCTTGCTTGCCTACCCCAGCCCTTATTATGGGCACTGTCATCCTTTGATATGGACTGTGTTCTATAAAAATTTTTGAAAACTAATTTTTTAACTAACCACAATAATTCTATTTCATTTCACTACTTTCTGCTTACAGTGGATTTGTCAGAGTTAATTTCATACATCCCAGAGCTATCCTTAGTCCTTGATACTGAGTCTTATCATTTTGTTTTTGATTTTCTTAGTTGTTGGGTTTATTAATTATTGCCATCCATAGTTCACTAAAACAGAGTTTTATCCACAATACCGAAACATAATTTTTGCACTCGACGCGCGTTTCGCTAACTATGTTAGCATAATCAGGAGGTGATTAAGACTAAAAATAAAATCTACCTAACTCCCTTTTATGCTAGTGTTTGCTCAAGCGGAACAAAAAAGAACCAATCCTGGAATCCCACTAGTCACGCTGGATTAACCAATACAATGGACTATACGGAATAGGCCATCTATCTCTATTTAAACTATTCTTACATTTAATTATTTCCATATGCGTCTAATAATCTCCTATCAGTTATATTATGAATTAATTTTAATTTTTTTTTTGTTATTCTATGATTATTATCAAAAGCATGCTCGACAACACTTGATTTTTCTGTTATACCATACTTTAAATGAGCTATATGTTCTTTGGATCTCGTTTGTATAGATCGTCTAGTTTGCCCAACATATTTTTGGTTACAATAAATACATCCAATTTCATATTAATGTTAAACTGAATCTGGTATACTAATTTTAAACCTACTTCCTTAAAAACTTTTTGGGGTCCTCTAGTATACTGAGGATTATACGGTATCGAAACATATTTTGTATTTTCATCCCGATTAACGAAAGAAATGGAATCACGAATGGTCTTTCTAAACAAATGTCTATTAATTAGTCTATTTATTAAGTTAGTATTGAAACCATTAACTTCCGCTATATTCCTTATTGTTTCCTTTTCCTTATTAAATATTTCTCTGCTAAGAGGAAAGTTAACCATACGGTGTACTAAAAAATGAAAGCATTTTTATGATGGTTGCAGTGGAAGGAATCATTACGAATATATCGGTTAGTGGCAGTATTTTTTCTGTAAATATCTAATTCTAATGTGTTATTATCGTTCCTAATCACTAAACTATCCAAAAAAGGTAGTTGGCCATTGTTCTCGACTTCATAAGTAAATTTAATGGTTGGGAAACGGTTGTTTAGTTTTGTTACAAAATTTTTCTACGACTGCTATGAAAAGTGTCTAAAAACGCACGTCAAACAGGATCCGAAAATGACTAATTTCACATGATGTATGATACTACTGTGTGAAATTTTTTCACATAATAGGTTGGGTCTGGTTTGGCCAAAATGATGGATACACAGCACGAATGTCACAAAAATTTGAATCAAGTAGGTCGTGATTTTCGGTTGCCTGATTACACTTATTTTAATTTCAACCTGTCAACACTTATTTTAGTTTCAACCCGTCAAAAGTATTGTTAGAAAAAATGATCTTTTGCTGTGTAAAAATGGAGAGTGATAGTGAATTTGAATGTACACCGCCAGAAATAAAAGAGAAAGCTACAAGCGTCTCGCTAAATCTTTTGCCGGAAACTTCAAGATACAGGTACGAGACCACATACCAAAAATTTCAGGGGTGGAAAGCAAGAAACAATGTTAAGCCCTCTTCAGAAAATGTACTGCTAGTATATTTTGAAGAACTATCGAGCAAATATAAAACATCCACGTTGTGGTCGATATTTTCCATGCTAAAAGCTACCATAAAAATAAAGCACAATATTAATATTACCGAATATATGAAACTAAAAATATACACCAAAGAAGTCCAAAATTCTAACGGAGGAGGATTTTTCACAATTTTGAATACAGCATCGGATCAGCAATACCTGCTAATAAAAGTACGTACTGAAAGTAAACTTTACAGTACAAAAAATGTTCTCACCCATAAACTTGCTAAAAGTTTTTAATTAACACATTTAATTTTTTAGGCTGCAGTTGCTGGTCTGGCAGGAGCTTGTAGACGTGACGAATTACATAAATTATCAGTCAATAACATGGAAGATTTAAATTCGGCTATGTTGATCAAATTAACAAGTACAAAAAATAATATGCCCCGATCATTTACTCTAACTGGAAACTTCTACAATATATGTGAAAGGTATGCCAATCTCAGACCCACTAATGTACCCGAAAACAGATTTTCCTTAAATTATCAAAATGGAAAATGCACTAGGCAAGTTGTAGGCATTAATAAGTTTGGTCGCATGGCTACAGAAATAGCCAGTTTTTTGAAACTGCCTAATCCGAGCGAATATACAGGCCATTGTTTTCGGCGCTCATCGGCAACAATACTTGTTAATGCTGGTGAGGATTTACTTGCACTTAAACGCCATGGGGGATGGCGTTCTAGTGGAGTGGCAGAAGGATACGTAGACGATTCAATTGCAAATAAACTAAAAATTGCAAAGAAATTTGAGAAATCTGTAACCCAAGCTTCGACGTCCTTATCACAACATGAAATACAAGAATCAGAAACTTCCCCGCCGGCACCGGTTCCTTCATGTTCACGAAACATAACCGAAAATATAACAACATACACGAATTCAATTGAAAGACAAAATATACCAGCACACAGTTTCCAAAACTGCACAAATATAACCATTAACTATAACTTTAAATAGAGCTATGTAATTTTATATTTTGTTTTATTAATGTAAAGATAATTTGTTATTTAAATAATAATTATAACACTTTATTGTAACTGAATAAATTATTTGATGTATTTAATTGTTTAAATCCAGCCTAATTATGAATTGTAATTTTATTGCTAAAGTTAACATCTTGCAATTTTCGTAATATATATCAACAACGTCTCTTCGGCTTATACTAAAACTAATACTAAAATTTAACTGTTCCTTGGACTTTAGTAGTTTAATATTATACCATAACAAGTAACACACTACATACTGTCTGTCTAGAGTTTCGAGCTATTACTAAAGTCATAGGAAGTACTGAATTTTAAATAATATTTTGTGGTGTAATAGGGTCAACTTATATTCTTTTGTAATTTTTTATTTGTTAATAGAATACATACTAAACCTATATATCTTGACGGAGGCTACTACCCTTAAAATCCTTAACTTAAAACATGATTTTTTAAGTAAAAAGTAGTGTTCTCTGTTACTACAACCATGAACAGTGTAGTTTTTAAACATTTGTTCGTTTTACTAATAATAATAAAGGTAACTTATTCCGTAAACTTTAGTAACATGATATATACCGTAAGACATTACTTATATTACTAACTTATTTTTTTAAAAAGATTGTTCTACTAAAGTTATAGGAACAAACATATTATTTAAAATTATCTATTTTGTGATATATTATTAGATACACATATGCCTATGTCTTTTGTAGAGATACCTTAAACTTTAGTAATATGGTTTGCTCAAAGTAGGGTTTTAACATTAATATGCTTTCTATTCAACCGCCACTAATCTTACTACAATATAAGTAAAAATATTTTTTATTACATTTTATATTGTCATATGAAAAGATTATTAAATAATAATATTATGAGTTTGAACCATAATTTTACTCACGAATTCTAGAAGGCTGTGGCAGCAACTATTACTCGTAAGCAAACTGTCAGAACAATAATTCATGCAAAAGGTTGTCACAAATTTCTATATTTACAATGGACAATATTTACAAAAAGTATTGCTTGTGTAAATTTTGCGAAAGTGTCGAAGAAATAGATAAACAACACAGTAACTTGCCACTTTTAAAATATTTAGTAAAGAACGCTGGTATAGATCTATTGGAAAATATCCTGTTTAAAAAGATACAAGAAATTCTTGTTTTTATTCAACCATCGTTAAACCGCGTCAGGAATACAAAAAGAAATAAAATAGTATTCAAGTACTATTTATACGTTCTTAAACATCGAAATTTTATGGTCAGTACTAGCGAAGTTCCGAGTCCTACTTATTCGCCTATGAAACGAGAAGATGTGTTCCAAGAATACCATGAAATACTAAATGTTTTATTAAAAACACAATAAGGAATATGTCTGTTGTTTTTTAATTATTTGTTGAATTTATTTAATAAAATTCCTTATTTAGAAAACGATGCAATAAGTGTGCTTTTTTAAAAATAATTCATAAACAATTCGTTAATGTCAACCTCGTTAGTGTCAACCAGTCAAAAATATTTTATTTTCTGTCATTTACTTTTGACATAAGCGTGTGAAAACTTTTCACACGGCGTATGAAAAATTTTCACACAGTCCTGTCAAAAGTTAAAAGATTAAAAGTAAAAAAAATCGCATATTAATCCTTATTTTCTGCAGTCGTAGAAAAAGTATCGTGTGCAACACGTTTGAAACTGACTCTTTGCACACTCGTACGACTTGTAGCACTCGCCTACGGCTCGTGCACAAACCTCATACTCGTGTGCAAAGAGTCTTTTTCAAAACTTGTTGCACAATATACTATTTCAATATTAGCGGTTTTTGTGTCGAAAATCGCGAAACTGTCATCCACATACCTGTACCACAGCTTATTCAATAACCAGCTACTCATCTTGCGGCGGCATCCCTTGATTTGGGAAAGTCAAATGAAAATTTTAGAAGAGGGCCATGAGTTAATATTTTTCTAAACGTCTGGGCATCCGAATAAAACCTTTGACAGATCGTTTATTTTAAAATACGATGTTTTATCGTCTAAAATCCGTTTGAAAACGATTTTAAATGGCAAAATTTTATGAAAATCCGAAATATCCGGTCATTTTAGGGCAATAGCCGTAGTTTAGATCGAATTTGTCGTGGATTTTGAAGGGAATATTCATTTTAAATTCAGTTCGTTTCGTGTCATTACATTGCCTGAAAAATCACGAGACCGTGAAACTGAACCGCTAAGGGCACTGTCAGGATGCGTAGTGCCCGACAATCCAACTTTCCGATTTCGATAGAGATGAATAGCTGGTTATTGAATAAGCTGTGCCTGTACCATACCCTTGGAAAATGTTCGAACTCCTGGCTGATCTGATTTTCAAATTTACTCAGGAAAAGATTAGCTAAGAACGGCGATAAACAGTTGCCCATTGCCGTGCCTTCAAGTTGTTGGTGGTAATAGTCATTTTTATATTGAAAATAATTTTGATCCATGCAAAGTTTGGTTAAAGTTAAATATTCTTGTTTGATTTCGTTATCAAAACTATTCATCTCAAGTAATTCTCCAAGGTATTGCAAGGTCTGTGAGATTGGTACACTAGGGAACAGAAAGCTAACATCATACGAGATTAAAATTTCACCTTCATTGAGAATAGTATCTTTAATTTTGTTTATAAATCTACGGAATCTAGTACTCCTGAATTCCGTTATTTTATAGGTAAATTTTCAAACTGGTTTGCTAGCCACTTGGATATATTATAAGTTGGCGATCCTATTGCCGAGACTATGGGACGTATTGGCTTCCCAGGCTTATGAATCTTGGGAAGACAATATAGTTTCGGCGTAGTAGGATTACTCACAGATAATTTGTATGTAATTTGTTTAGAAAGATCATTCGTGATTCCACTTCATTCGTTAATCAGGATGAAAATACAAAATATGTTTCGATACCGTATAATCCTCGGTATACTAGAGGACTCCAAAAAGTTTTTAAGGAAGTAGGTTTTAAATTAGTATACCAGACTCAGTTTAACATTAAGAAACTATTAGGTGGTCCAAAGAACAAAATTGAAATGTTAGAAAGAAGTGGAATATATGAAATTGGATGTATGGATTGTAACCAAAAATACATATAGCTCATTTAAAGTATGGTAGAACAGAAAAATCAAGTGTTGCCGACCATGCTTTTGATAATAATCAGAGAATAACAATAAAAAATTTAAAATGAATTCATAATATAACTGATAGGGATTATTAGACGCATATGAAAGTATGGAAATTATTAAATGTACGAATAGTTTAAATAGAGGGCCTGAGGGTTTTTAATAGGGGGCCTATTCCGTATAGTCCATTGTATTGGTTAATCCAGCGTGACTAGTGGGATTCCAGGATTGGTTATTTTTAGTTCCGCTTGATTGACAGCAGTAAAAAAGGGAGTTAGGTAGATTTTAATTTTAGTCTTAATCATCTCCTGATTATGCTAACATGGTTAGCGAAACGCGCGTCGAGTGCAAAAATTCTGTTTCAGACAGACTTCTCTGATGAGACTTTAAGATTGAGTTCCTGAAGATATTCTGCTATGTTTGTTAATGTGCTATTTATTGCGACCATAAGGTCTTTTATGTCTTTGTCGTCTGCAATGAGAAACAAATCGTACTGTAATAGTTTTAAATTTCCCTTACTTAGGCTATGTATTTTTTGTGTATATAAGTTAAATAGGACTGGGCTCGACGGTGACCTTTGCGCTATGCCCACTGTTACATTACTTGGGCCCAAAATATTCCCCTCTTTATCCGCCAAATATATCTCTCGGTTATTTAATAAACTAAATATAAGATTAGAAATTTCTACTGGTATCAATCATTATGTTTCTGTATATTAACTTAATCATAGGCTGCTGTTATGTCCAGGAATACTGCAATTGTAAAACGTTTCTTTTGGAAGTTTTTCCGCATGTTAAGTGTTAAAATCGATAGGTTCTCTAAGCATCCTTCCATGTACGAAATCCAATTTGGAGATATGAAAGTTTTCCCCCTTTTTCACGTTGCCATTCAATTCTGTTTTTCAAGACACTTTCCATTAACTTACTCACATATGAATTAATTGCCATTGCCCTGTAACTTTTTGATGTATCCGGATATTTATTATTTTTTAAAATACAGTTAATTTGACTTTGTTTCCGTTGGGTCGGGATTTCCCCACCCCTCAAACATTTGCTAAATATTTCTATTAACTTTCCCCATTTTTGGAAAATACTTAAGCATAGAATAGTATATAGTGTCTAGCCCTGGAGCAGTGCCCTTTTCCCTTGTATGGCATAATTATACTCTACTAGGGTTATGCAGTTATTCCTCTCACCATTCATTTCCTTTAATTTAAATTCAGGGTCCATATTTATTTGATGAAAATTGTCTAATATTTTTAATCCGGTACTGGTTAAACCAACAATTTTAGTGCTGGAAGACATTTTAATAATTGCTTTGCAAATTTTCTCTATCGGAGCGGTGTCATTAATTCAGAAATTTGAGGGTCACACCCGGTCAGCGTAAGCAGTGGTTGAGTGTGTGTAGCGGTATATTTCTGTGTTAGTTTTGACTGAGTGATATAAAATGCTCGAAATTGCAATAGCCAATAACATAATTGCAGTATTTCTTTTTTTACATTTCCTAACGAGAATCAAGCTAAGTATTACTAGTTCTCATTATGTGGTAGCTATAGCTTTAAGTTTATGTTCAGTTTGGCTTTATGTAGTTAAACTGTTCTGCATAGAATGACAAAAATGTAAAACAATGTGACTTACCTATCTATGATATACTTCTTAGTGAATCAGCAATTAATTATATACATGTTTAATATTCCACATTTGATTATTTAGAATTATTAGAAGTATGCTATTAAACTATATATTTGTAAAACCAGGCGGCGATAACGAATTTCCAATACGACTTGCACATAAATTAACACATGTATTTCCGAATAAGTTCGAAACAATTCAGGTTAAATTTGCGACACAGGTGTTTAGCCAAAGAGCTGGTTTAAATTTATATACAAGATTTAGTGTGGACACGCACCGGCCGCAACTATTTGTTGTGCAACGTTGCGATATTTTTTTGTTGCGCAACGAAATGTTGCAATGAAAAGTCGATACATTTTCATATGCAACACTTGGGTTGCAACTAATTATCTCAGTACATAATCATAGTCCTGCATCGTGCTATGATCACTGTAATTACTATTACAGTTAGAAGGAGGTTCGAATTAACAACCCGAGAGAGAGTTCAAAATAGTCGATTGTGATTCTTTTTGTTTATCAAGAAATGAGTTTATAAGTTCCATCACCTTTTCTTTAAACTTACGTTGACTTCTAGCGTCTAGTTTGTTAACATCAAGGACTAGACTCTTAAAGAAAGTTAAAGTGGGGTCGTCCAATTCTGAACCTTGGCTCTGAGCTTGAGCAGTGACTGTCTTGAGCTATTCAGCCATAGGGCCTGCGATCACTTCGGCAGCAGAAGCTACAGTATTGAATTAAGTTATTATTTTTACTTTCAATCGATGGCTTTGCAGTTGCAGTATCATCTTGTCGTTCAATGGCACCTATTTGTGACTGAGATTTTCCTCATTTTCCAAATTATCTTGTGTTTCTTCATTATTTACGACACCATGAGACGTCGAAGGAATAGATGTATTTGGTGCCGAGAGATTACTTATCATTTTCCGTTGTCGCCCAGCCTAGGTTGCCAAAAACGACATTGCATGAGCCAAATACCATTTTGTCTTCTTAGCAGCAGACCCGGTAGCCCCTCGAATGTTGCGAAGAAACTGACGACTCCTCTTCGGCGGCGCAACATTGCCCTCTTGTTGCGACACGATGCGAAACATTGCATGGCACCGTTGCACGCGGTGCGCGCCTATTCCATCTGATTGGAGCCTGCAACGTTGCGCAATGTTACGAAACGTTGCGCAACAGAAAGTTGCCGCCGGTGCGTTTCCACACTTAGTATATTACCTGAAGACTCTAGTGCAACAGCAGAGTTAACAAATAGAACGGTTTTATATTCACCACAAGAAATTTCCAGTATGAGCTGCACATAAATTAGACTCTAATGCGGGTTTAATTTTTTCTGTGGGATTCATAGTATTACCTGAAGTCACTAGTACAACAGCTGAGTTTATAGTAATGTAAATAATTGCTTTGACCTCTTTACCTAATCTGATGTAAATCAGATTCAAAAAAATATAATCGGGCATTTAAAGGGGGACAGTACCAAATTCAGTTTTTAGATTAATGTTATAATTTCTTTGATAACCTTAAAATTATCGATAAATCTGGTAACAACATTACAAACAGGATCAAACCTTTAAATGACACTTAAGTGTCCATAAGCGGCCTAAAACCGTTATGGGAAATTTTACATTCTAGAACATGTAAATTTGTTTTTACAAGAAGGCTTAATCAAAACTGTTTAAAAAATGTTATTGGGGTAATTCACCAGCAAAGTGGCAAAAGTACAAAAAACTTAGAACCGATGCCAATTTCTGTGCCGTAACCTAAATTGAGTACTGATAGAAATTAGCCAAAAAATTATAAGAAAACAAGATTTTGAAGGATATGTTTCAGGATATTTAATGAAGAAATGTTTAACATGCGAAGTATATATTAATTATGCCAATCATATTAAAGTTTTGGATGATACAATATATTTCATCATTTTAAAACGTTTGAAATAGTTAACCAACGTATTTTTGGCAATTTATTGTGGCCTTATAAGGATTTCATTTCTTTTGTATCAAAATTAGACGCCATATTTCAAGCAAATTTTTAACAACATCCAACAAACAGAGATCGACAGGAGATATATTGGCCTATGTCGCTCATATGGAGTAGGGCAATTGAGAACTACGGAGAGTCTTGAGCGATTGTGTTAGATATTTCGCAGGAATTCGGACTGGCAGCGTCTCTCTGCAGCTGGCTTGCCAGTTACCTCAAAAACCGATCTCTGCACGTTGCAATTGATGGACACATTTCAGACACATTCACCATAAATGCGGGAGTGCCTCAGTGCGCAATACTTTCACCAACTCTGTTCCTCGTCTATATTAATAACCGAAACAAATAATCCTGTTTACAGTTTTGCAGATGACAGTACCCTTGTCTCCCAATTTAAAAAACATTTACCAGCAACTGATACTTATCATCGTAGACAGGAGCAGATTACAACAATTAATCAAGATCTGGAGAAAGTTTGAACTTGGGGCTACAGGAATTTGGTCCAATTTAATGCTGCAAAAACCCAAGCAGCCACGTTTACCAAGAAAGGTAATACGGCGTGCCCTGACATCATTATGGCAGGATCGACCATTCCTTCATCCTCGTCAATTGGGCTACTGCGTGTCTCGGTCAACAGCAATATGTCCTGGCATGACCACGGTGCTAACGTCGCAAAATCAGCCTCGCAGATGCTTGGTGCGCTATTTCGCAACAAAAAGCTATATACACCGCAGCAGCTGCTCTTGCTCTACAAAGCGCAAAATAATACCGTGCTTAGAGTATTGCTCACACATCTGGGGTGCCGCACCTAAGAATACTCTAAAGCTGCTTGACTCCATTCAGAAGAGAGCTGTGCGTCTCGTTGGTGTCCCGGAGTTGACCCGGGATCTGGATAGTCTGGATGACCGCTGACGTGCCGAGATTTCCCTGTTTTATAGATATTTTCATGGCAGATGCTCCCAGGATTTGGCCATCATCATCCCGCCCCGAGCAGCGCCTTTCTGACGGTCACGACAGATGGCTAGAGCGCACCCGTTCGTCTTACAACTGGAAACATCTAGAACGTCGCTTTACATGGACTTCTTTGTCTGGCGCACTGCATCATTGTGAAACTCACTCCCAGGACATTTGTTTCCCCTTAATTACAACCTACAACTATTAAGAACCATGTCAATCAACATCTTCGCACACACACCGCTCGTTGAGTGCCATAGGATCTTCCTTTAGTGTATGTGCCACTGCCATAAAAAAATAAAATATCCATATATTATCCTACTGAATTAAGAAAAAAGGTACCATAATATATAATTACACTTTATTTTAGGTTAAGGATATTTCCACTCACAAAAAATGTAAATAGAAAGTTTAAGATGATGAATAAAAATAAAGTAATTATTTAAAGAAACGAATAAATTGTGTTTAAAAGCAACACTAGCATGTTATTCTTTACTTTATATTCATGATCGTAATTATAATAAAAATGTATATGGTTATTAAGCAATAATCATTAAAATAAATATGTATAGAAATAGTTAAAACCACTTATTTGTTCGAAATATACAAAGTATGTAAGTATAAGTGCCTTGAATTATGGTGATTCAATTAGATCAGAGAAAAAGAGGTCATATTATTTTCAAAGAGCATTTACTTACATGACACGTGGTTATAGAGGGCGACAGGAACGAAATATTTGAAGTTAATATTTATCGACAGATTTTAGATTTTTGTCGATATCGTTGGTAAAATTGGTTCAGGGATAATTAACTTAAATTGATGGGAAAAAACTGTGTTTTCACCAAAGTTATACATTCCATGGGAATTTCATGGAAAAAAGTGTGTTTTCCCTAAAGTATTAGCCTTCTCCCCAAGTAAGTTTTACGTAATCTAAAGGAGGAACACCTTAGCGAGAAAGGCTACGTTAGAGCGAAGGAAGTGTGGCGTTTATTTGGGTGAAACAATTTGTGGAGATGGAAAAGGCAAATACATCAAAGTGAATTTCGATTCCGAACGATAAAAATAAAAATATTGTCTATTATAGAACATTAATGCAAATTATCAACAATGATCTAATGGTAATGCAAACACATATTTTAAAGATAAATTTATACACGTGGTTAAAAAATCGTTCTTGTGTGAAATAGATAAAAAATAAATGCGAAAAACCCTCTTTAAATTAAGCAACGACTGAGTTTTTGGGGAAACTATTGAAAAATCTAAGTATATTAAAACTGATAACTCAAGGGAAAGAGTGTGTGCTAGAGCATTATTTTGCTCTACTAAATTTTAAAAGTTGTTCAATATTTACAGAATATTTTGTTGCAATTCACATGGGTAAAGTAAAACAAATTTACACCAATATAGATTGGGGTTTCCATATTGTTTAAAGACGTATTTTAAGATGTTTTATAATTTTATTACAGACATAGATTCTCTAAAACTAAAAGTTATACTGACAATTGAACTAGAAAATCCATATTATAATGATTTTATTTAGTCTTGTAATACGTGCTATTTATTGAGCATATGTCATACGGTTTATTATTTATGTCTAATACAAGTTTTAAGTCAGTTTTTAGTTTTTTCAAAGTATAGTGCGAGCCATTAGTTATAATTAAACGTTATAAAAAGATTTGGATTGGAATTGTTTTCTAATAGAATATACTAGAGGCTGCCTGGTGACCTCAGCTCTTCGTCGCACTCCATCCGCTTTTTTAATGGAAAACCAAATTTCAAACAATAAACTCAATTTAAAAAATTACTCATCGGATTGAAGATCTGCTTTTTCACAAAATAATAATAGGTGCTGTATGTTAACATCACTCCGAATCATTTGTATATTCGTTTATTGGGATATGACGATCCAAATACACGTTGCAAAATAAAAGCGCTTTGGTTGCACGTGTTTGCTATAGTCGCACACGTTTCGACCTGGTGTTCATATAGAGCACGAAGCGGTTATTTATACATGCAAGGACCATATAGGTAATTATTACGGTTTTCTCAAACCTTACACTTTAACGACATGAGTGTCAATGTCGTCAAATTGCTGGACAACATATCGGAAAATGCGGAGTTTGGCTTTGCAGTCGAAAATTTCGAGAGGATGATAGCCAATATGGAGCTTTAAGGGCGAATACCTTGGCGGACGTTTATTGGCATCTTCAAGTCCGCATTTGCCAATAATAGGTAGCCAAAGATCGTCCAAGTTGAAGATGGTGTTAAAAGGCAGCGCGGCGCGAGAAGATTGGTATAATATCTTAGGGGTGCTTTTATGTTCTTATTAGATATCTAGAGAGAGGACAACCTTTCCCAGACATATATGTCCCTTAAGTCAAATTTAGTAGAGCACGGATCACTTATCCAGCCCCACACTAAAGCGGAGTTCATATAGCAACGAATCACGAAACACAAATCACGAATCGTTATTTTTTCATTTCATCCGAAGACGAAATTCGTAGACGTTTCTAGGAACTGTCAAATTTTCACTGTGACGTGACATTTTACGTTTGACGATAGGTTAGGAGGATTTTGTTTTTCAAAATTAATAATTAAAATTTTAATTTGAATGTATTTCATTGCCGACATAGACGTAGACATGTAATATGAGCTTACTTGTTGCTTAAGATGCGACAAAAAAGAATAATAGGTCTATTGGTGTCTGTGAGATCTTTAAGCAAAGGTGTTCGCATGGAGCATCTCATAATTTCATGCAAAAAATAAGGGTAAATGAGAGAAAATATTTAGGAACTACCATAAAATGTCTTTCAAAGACTTCGATTTCCTTGTGGAAAAGATTTCTCCATATACAAAAAAAATACACCCGAGAGCCAATTTCAGCACCAGAGATGTTATCTCTTACACTTAGATATAGGTATATTTTAAGATAAAACTTTTATCATCAGTCGTTAATATTATTGGTACAGTAGAGCGTCAATATCAACCCTAGTTCATTATTATTTTCATATTTTATTTTTAGATATTTAGCTGCCGGTTGTCATAAAGAGCTTATCTTTAATAATTGAATCGGTCATTTCGAAAACAACGTAAGTCAAAAAATGCAAATTTTTCAGGAGACAATAAAAATATCATATTTAAATAATTCAGTATTTTGAGGGAATACTATATTTATATACGTATTGTGGGTTATAAATGCGTATTTTTGGAAGACAAAGAGGGACTAAAAGTCGCTTACTTTTTTTGCTATTAAGTTTTTAATTTACGGGACTTATGTTGTTTTCGAAATGAACCATGATTTTTAATGTTTCTAATAAAACTGCCTTTATTTTCAGCATTTGGAAGATACAGAAAATAATCAAAATAAATAAAAACTTAGATATATATGACACATATTTACTTTTTTTGCTATTTCGTTTTTAATTTATGGGACTTATGTTGTTTTCGAAATGAAAACACAACCCGTTCACCCCGAAAACCACACAAGTAAAGGACATATGTTGTGTTCGACCGCAAAATATATCGGCCTTGCATTTATGCTGTTAAATAGTAAGGTGTGTTGTTTCAACTTAAAAAATATCATGGCGGCGAAATCTCACTTTAGCCCAAATATGGACTTACGTTGTTTTCGAAATGATAATTATTATAAAAACAAAAAATATCTTATTTACTTAAAACTCTTCACATATCATAGGTAAATATATAAGGGTGAATCAAACATCATACATACGAAAAAATAACGAAAACAAATCAAAACTAAATTATTCTAACCTAAAAACCAATATGCAAAGTGTCAAATCGGCCGAAATTTTTCACGAATATCATAAAATCTTGAAATGAACTCAAGTTTCCGCGCCGCAGATTTTAAATTTCACGAATTCGTAAAATCTTAAATTGTGCACCTGTCAACTCTTCCGTCAATTAATCTGACCAATGGCGTTAAAATTCGTGATTTGTTGCTATATGAACTACCCTTAAGGCAAACAAGATAGAGAGAGAACCGAAATAAACGTATTGGGTTATGTAGAAGCGACGCCTTTATCTTCTTGCAAGCAAATGGAGGAAGCAGCTGGTGTACATGATGATCATAGAATTTGGCAAAAAGGTTCACCCCAATAAATTCCACATACTTCAACATTTACACTCCGGCGCCGGCGATGCCGAACGCCGAATGTTTTGCCAATGGTATTATAAATCCATACTGATGGATCTTTTGACGGACTCGTTATCTGGTCCGATGAATATAAGGGAATTTTTAATCGCCATAAAACAAGAAATTGGTCCGCAGAACATCACCATTTAATTTTTCAGAGGGCACAACAAGAACGCTTTGGGGTTGGAGTTTCGTGTTTTATTTTTGGAAGACGCATATTCTTTGAAGGAGGTCTCACAGCGCGTCGATACCGAGAAATCTTTGAGGAAGTTATTCCAGAACTGATGTAACATGTTCCATTGACCCTTTATAATGCCGTTTATCTGCAACAAGATGGTGCCCCAATCCACAAATCTGCGCCTTTACGGTCATTTTTAGACGATAACTTTCCTCAAAGATGGGTTGGTACCTACGGGTCTGTAAGATGGACCTCTCGATCTCCAGATCTTTCAATTTTGGATTTTTTCTAAAGGGGTTTCATGCAAAATCATATCTATAAAACACGATATCAGTCTGTAACGGAGATTCGTGCGGCAATCGTTTTAACTTTCCGAAATTTGCAAAGAAGGCCTATGATTCTTTTAAACGCTATTGGAAGAATAACGAAAATGTGCCAATTTTGCATACGGGAAAATAGCCATCATTTGGAAAACCGCCTTTAAAAACTTGGATTTTTCAAAATTCTGTTTTTTTTTTTGTTTTTCTTAACTTAGGTTGTAAGATAGGTAATTGTTTTGTTTTGAGTAAAATTAAATAATTTTATCATAATTAAGTTAAAATGTAATAAATAATTCAGAGTTGAGAATTAAAAATGATCTTCCGGATTAAGTTTGAAAATATTACGTCTCTAGTATAATAATTACTTAAATGGTTTTTGTTTTTAATACATTTTAGCCATAGCCTACTATCTACTAACTGGATACAAAAGAAAATTTTAGAAAATCTTATATTCTGAGCTCGTTTTTGAGAATAATTGTATACGGTTATATATTTTTGGAAAACCCACATTATGCCTAATAAATATACAACATAATAAACAGGGTGTCCCATTTAAAAAAACGTTTGCTTCATAATTAAAAAAACAGAAGGTGTTCCTGTATCTCAAAAACCAAAACGGCTGTGCATTTCATTTCTTTTGTATCAAAATTAGACGCCATATTTCAAGCAAAT
>MU192946.1:104-26319 GCA_016904865.1 Pissodes strobi | reverse complement strand
TAGCCGGCAAAAGGTTTTTTCTGAAGGCTAAAGTCATCATTCCCGTAAGGGGACTGAACAACTATTAACCTTATACTTCCATTTATGTTCTTCATCCACGCTGGCAGGCATCCACGGCTGCACGCCCGTCCATGGGGCTACCGTCAACAAATGCAAGAACCTCTGCAAATGTTCAGACCATCCGACGCGAAAGCCGCAGACGATCGCCTCTAATGTGTATTACTATGAGAAAAACGCCGATATAGAGGACGTGTTTAGTGACGTTTACACGCCCCCTGGACCTGTTTCACTTCCTTGGTGTGTTTGATGTTGGTTCACACCCACCGCTCATCAAGGGCCCGACAGATCCTGGAGATTTGCATTTTCAGCACAAATTCAGAAAGAGACCAATTGCTTGGACTTTTCTCTGGCTTTTTTGCAAAGTTTGGGTCATTCACTGCATAGGCCGGATAATGAATATAACTGATAACGACCCCACAGTGACAGCCTGGTTACGAACTTAATTTAACCTTTGGACTGCCACCATCCTTACCAGCCACATCCCCTGCCTCTAACAGTGAGTGCCAGGTACTTCAAACATCCGTTTTTCTCATAGTAACACACATTAGAGGTGGTCGTCTGCGGCTGTCGCGTCGGATGGTCTCAACATTTGCAGAGGTTCTTGCATTTGTTGACGGTAGCACCATCGACAAATTTATTGATCTATTGCTATATTTTTATCTTGTGTAAAAAAAAATATAGCTACGTTTTTAACATTATTTTTACAAAGTTTGTTATACTGCTTGCTGGTTTTTGTTATAGCTGATAGATTAATTAGGTTTGCTCGGGCACATTATCCAACCCAGATAAAACTACTTCACTTAGTTTGAAGGGGTCAACATAACCAGAACTAAGCCATACGTGAGACTCTTTTTTGCTAAATGTTTTGTGATTTGTTATGAATTTTATTAACTTAGATGCAGAGCGGTTATTCCGCACTCGGACTAATATCCCAAGATCCTGTTCATTTTATGTGTATATACCATTGATTTGTATAGGAGTGGATAAGCAATAAATAGACCAAACCTGGCAAATTTACGACCGCCAAATGTAAACAAAGAAATTTCAATTTGGACTTGCGCATTAGAAAATTAGTAGGCGTTAGCTGTTGCACCGTGAAAATCAATAGGCAGGCCCGGACTCCGAAAGTGATTATTTCACCAAATATTCGGTAGAGAAGTCTTGCCGATTGTGAAATGGGCCCCAGTTAGCATAGTGAAACAAACAATAAGGTATAAATAAGTAATACACATAATAATTAGACTTACTTGAAATAGGAAATCACGGGTATTTTACCTCTACTGCTACAAAACACAACCATACACTTTCGCGATTATATATTTGCTAACATCGCCCATTGTGTGCGTATTGTTCAATTTAAACCAAAATCAAAATAGGGTAAGCACAAACCTCAAACGTGAACAACTAAACTAAAACGAATTAAGCAACTACAGACACTAGATCCAAAGAAAGTCAAAAAAAGTAAAGAACTCAAATTATTAACTCAAAACGCCGCGCCGTCAAAACGAAAACACGTCAAAGACAAAAGCCAAATTCAGTCCTGACCGACGCCTGCTGAGACGGCAAGTGTTTTAGTGCGCATGACGAAACGGTATCTTCTTTGTTTACGTTTTTCCATTTTGCGTCGATTTTGTCATGCGCAGAAACCTGTTTTTTCGCCCATAGGTTGCCACTTTTGAATAGTCCGACAGGCGGCTATTGCTTATCCACTCCTATACAAATCAATGGTATATACTAGGGTGGATGAAAAATTTGAATTTCTGCAAAATGACCTGAACTAATCGAAGAAGTCCCCTGCTGCCTTCCAATTTCTAAAAATGTCGTATTTTTAAACGGCAGTAATCCCAGAGATTTTTAATTTAACTTTTTTTTTAAATAAAATTCTTCTAAACTCCTATTAAAAGAAACGAATCGACTTCCTAAAGTCAGAAGAAATCTTAAGAAAGACTTTTTATATTATTGTTTTGAACTTTAGAATTGCCATCTCGGAGTCAAATTGCTTAATTGCTGACGCAAGGACAAATTTTAATATTTCATTTCACTCATTGTTTTATGGTAATATGCCTAATATCTTATAAAAACCATTCCTTAAATTCTTAAGTCTTCTCGCCCGCTTAATGTTTTGATTTGTAGCGAGTCGGGAAGATAAAAAATTAGCTCTACAAAAGAGATACTCGGGTAATATATTTTTTATTCAGTTTAAAATGCCTTTAGAGAAGACCGTTAGTCAGTCGACTTTTGAGTAATGCCGATATATTATTTATAATGCGATATAGCCGAACTAATTTAAATTAAATTTAATATTTCAAATGGCACTGGCACTTGTGGCGATAAAGTTAAGTTAAAAATAACTTCATACTCTGCATTCATAAAATTTAATAGTCCAAATTTTATGTGCGTAAAAAAATTACTCAATAAGAGTAGAGCACGTCACAATAAAATAGAGTAAAAAATAAGATTTAAAAATGAAAACATTACCTATAAATGAAAACATTTTATTTTTAAATGCATCATCAAGAGATGATTAAAATGCTAGTTTTTATAATACGTTTGTAACAGTTCGATTTTGCCAATTTTAAAATCTCATTTATATGCCGCATTTAGGGAAAAATTATGCTGTATTTTGCACTCATCGGTTTATTAATTCTGAATTTAATAATTCGCTTGAAATTGCCTCTTTTCTCAATGTAAAATTAACTATATTTTAATTATAGGTTAGCTATATATTTGTATTCTTAATCCGTTGTGACTATTTATTTAAGTTGATAAGCGATGTATATATCTTATTATTAAAATAACTTGGCTTGATTTGCATTATATTATCGTAAACAGCCAGCTAGTCGATTTATATTTCTAAAGAATTCTGTTAGCCTGCAAAAAAACGCTGCGTTTGACTTGTTGATCCGTATTTTGGTAGTCGTTTTTGTGACCTCCGTCACGGAATAATAGGGATGGGTTACCTATCGCGCGTTTTTCATTCTCGATTTACATTTTTGAAGGTTTATTATTCCTGTTAGAGCATTTCCTAGCCTTTCTGGAAGAATGTAATTTTAGCTCACTATTCGTGGCTTCCGCCGTCATTTATCATCATAATAAGCGAGAATTAAGGCGTTTATTTTCTTAGAATTATTCCTTGTATCGAATCACTCGTCAAGTTTTCAGCCCATTACTACTTGTGTATTTAATTTCGCGGCAAATTGACGGAAGACAGAACGTGGGAGAAGTCTTTTCTAGTTTGCTCGCCTGGGGAACGTTTGCTAGTATACCGAGAAATTGCACGTTTTGAGTATTGTGATATAATACAAGCCTTTTGTTAAAGGATTTATCGTGTTGTTTCTATTTGTGTGTTAACACGACCGATTTCGGGCTCTACAAGCTGTACTAGGTAAGCATTTTCTCTGGATTCCTTTTTCTGTGGCCTATGAAGCACGTGACCAACATGTTGCTAATTTTTTTTGTGTCCATTATTTATAGCGGCTTCCACGTTCGTCCCATAAGACCGAGACCGTCGAATCTCCTCTAATACACCCTCAAGTCCGAGTCTGAGGTAAATATAGCTACCATTTTTGCCTAAATTAATGAAATTGATTGCTTATCTACCTTTTATTTTTTTTTGTGCACATAACGCCATTTGCTTTTCCCATGTGTTATCTTATCTACTCCATTTTATCTGATCCGAATTTTTATTTTAATGCAACTTTAATTTTGATAATATGGGGAAGTTTATATATTTTTTAGGGGTGATTCATATCTATCTTTTTATATTCAAGTTACCTGAACCTTAATATCTCTTTTATTTGCTTTATTGCACTGCAAATCCATGGTTTTTTTTTGCCTGTGTAAATTTGTTTTATAAAGAAGATGTATTTATGCAAAGAGGGAGGGGGTCTATGATTTTTATTAAAATAAGGGGGCTTCATTTAATGCGTACTGGATTATTTCAGGGTTCTTCTGCTGAGCCAGAAGTTTACTTGATGAACCAATTTCTTCTGCTGGGCCAGAACTTTAATTAAAGGACTGCAACTTTTTCTCTGAAAGGCCGAAAGCAGGTCCACAACTTTTTTTCCCTGGAAGGCTGACGAAGGGCCTTAACTTGTGGTTCCCGCACTAGAGGCCATCAACAGAGTTCGACGACGGGATTTGGGTATAAGTTTTGTGTTTCATTGTTTCTTATGTTTACTCTTCGTTTGCTTTTATTGATATAAATCAAACATTGAATTGAGGTAGCTCATTGATTTTAATTAATTTAATTTACATTTATGACCTAGTTTATCAGACCAGTTAATCTAATTGCTTTGAGTTATTTTCTCATTTTAAACGTCAAGCGCTGGCTGGATAACTTCATTCTTTTCATTAATTAGTCGGCAGATATAACCGCTTTGAATTTTATCTTTTTAATCATATGAATCAAGCTAACCATAGTTTTAATCTGATCTGGTGCTTTTATTAACTTCTCAAGTTTTTTTTGATCTAATCATTGTGTCCGCTCATTGCGGCATATTATCACCATCAGTGCAGCTATTAGCGCACGCATACCTAGTTGTAAGAAGCTTAGTCTGCGCCAAGTGATCACTTTGATAAGTAGTGTTTAGTGCATTTAGTGAAAAGGCATATAGAACCGAGGATTTCCAACTGAATTGGTCTCTGTACGTACAATCTTCATATTGTACTCTGTTTATTTTATTAATTACTTTAAGTCATTTAACATTCTTTTGTCTACTCAACCACATTTTACTATAACCATTTTCTCCAGATTGTTGCTGTGTTTGCAAAAAAAGGGATTTAGTAGCAAATATAGTGTCCATTAAATTTTTAGATAGTGTTTTCTTGATAGATTAAGTTGGTTGATTATAGTGCCATAATTATTCTCATTTTCTTGAAAGTTTGAAATTAAGTACTAAGAACCGGTTAATTTTATGAGCGAATCTAGCCACTCGGTACAACACCTGCCGAGCTTTTTCCGTTTAGCTGGCTAGAACGGGTGGCGCTCAAACGAACCCACGACAGGGGCCGGGCTTTGTAACGCGACTCTCCGGGGCTAGGTTAATTTTTTTTAATTAATTGGGGAAAAAAATCTGGGTTTATTCAGAAAAAAACGTGTTGCACGTTTGAAAATATGGAAATTTACTGTTATTCTGGCCCTAGTTCTGGCTTTTCGGCTGATATAGACACGCATGCTTATCGCACGTTTTACTTGTACAGTCTTTAGTATTCGTGCAAGATGGAAGATGATGAAAATCTACAGACAGATAGAAAGCAGAAATATAGATCCATGTGGTCATGGAAATGAAATGTTTAAAGTTATGATTCTAGAGATAGAAAGATTGGACGCTTGAATGAGAAAAGCAATTACACATCATCAACGTCTGACGCTTTGCGTTTTTTTTAGCAACAGGCAGAAGTTATAAAGACTTAAAATATACCTGCGACATATCTGCTCAAAGTTTAGGATAAATTATACCAAATACCTGTAAAGTTCTGTATGATGGTTTAAAAAATTAATATCTGAAGGTAAGTGTTTTCAAAGTAAATTTTTATTGAATTGAAAATTACAAATTAATTACCAAAAACTAAGGAGTTATCTCATTTTTTTTAAATTGGCAGTGGCACACACAGTAAAGGAAGATCCTATGGCACTCGACAGGCGGTGTGTATGCGAAGATGTTGATTGACACGGTTCTTGAATAGTTGTAGGTTATAATTAGGGGGGAACAGATGTCTTGGGAGTGAGTTCCATAGAGATGTTCTAGGTGTTTCCAGTTGTACGACAAATTAATGCGCTCTTGCTGTCTGCCGTGACTGTCTGACAGGCGCTGCCAGGGGCGGAATGAAGCGGGCCAAATCCTGGGAACATCTGCCGTGAAGGGTTTTGTAAAACAGGGATATCTCGGCCACAGGTCTGCGGTGTTCCAGACTATCCAGATTCCGGGTCAACTCCGGGTGGCCGACGAGACGCACAGCTTTCTTCTGAATAGAATCGAGCAGCTTTAGGGTGTGCTTTGGTGAGGCCCCCCAGATGTGTAAGCAATATTCCAAGCACGGTCTTATTTGTGCTTTGTAGAGTAAGAGCAACTGCTGGGGTGTACAGAGTTTTTGTTGCGAAGTAGCGCACCAAGCTTCTTGCATGCTGATGTTAGCAACGTGTTCATGCCAGAACATATTGCTGTTGACCGAGATACCCAGCAGTCCGATTGACGAAGAAGAAGGAATGGTCGATCCTGTCATAATGATGTCAGGGCCCGCCGTATTGACCCTCTTGGTAAACGTTGCTGCTTGGGTCTTTGCTGCATTGAACTGGACCAACTTTCTGTCTTCCCAAGTTTAAACTTTCACCAGGTCTTGATTAATTGCTGTAATCTGCTCCTGTCTGTGGTGATAAGTCTCAGTCGCTGGTAAAGGTTTTTCTGATCTCAAGTGGAAGACAAGGGTACTGTCATCTGCAAAACTGTAAAAAGGATTATTTGTTTCGGCCAGCAGGTCATTAATATAGATGAGGAATAGGGTTGGTGAAAGTATTACGTTTTAAAGCACGCCTGCGTTAATGGTGAATGTGTCTAAAATGTGTCCATCAATTGCAACGTGCAGAGAGCGGTTCATAAGAAAACTGACAAGCCAGCTGCAGAGCGCGGTTGGCAGTCCGAAGGACGGCAGTTTCTTGAGCAGTACGTCACGCCAAACTCTGTAAAATGCCTTCGAAATATCCAACGCAATCGCTCGAGACTCTCCGTAATTCTCAATTGCCCTTCTCCATATTATATGAGTGAGATAGGTCAATATATTTTCTGTCGATCTTTTTTTGCGAAAGCCGTATTGATTATCGCTCATAATTCTGTTGTTCTCGAGGTACTTGGAGATTATTAGATGCAAGGCAATTGGGCGATAGTTTGAGGGCGTGGTTTTCTTGTCTTTTTTTTGGAAGAAGTTGCACTCGAGCGACTTTCTAAGAAGGTGGGTAAATCCCTTTTCCGCAAGACAGAGAAATAAGTCTCGAAAATACGGATGTTAGTTCGTTGGCGCAGTTCTTTAACACGATTTCGTCTGGTGCTGATGCCTTTTGCGTATGTAGTTCTTTAAGGAATTTACGACTATGAGGGTGATGAAACTTCTGCCATGATAGTGTTGATGTTCGATTGGGCGGGGAGAGCCTTGTCTTGGGAGACGCCTAAGGTAAATTGCGATGAGAACATTTTGGCGACCATGTTTGCTTTTTTCCTTGGCTGTAGTCGCCGTTCGTCTATTAAAGGTAGGAGAGACGTTTTTGTAAAGTTATTACTTACTGCTTTTGCTACCGACCAGAAATTCCTGGAGCCACTGGGGCATTATAAAAGTTCATTCCTGATCCTTTGATTATGGTTGTCCTTAGTTTCGTCGATCACACGGTTGCATTTGCTTCGGTAACTTGATGGAATTTCCATTCATGAGAAGGTTACTTGCTGATCCTTTCGCAGCACATTGACGGGTCGTCAGTGCCGCAGCAGACGTCGAACCAAGGAAAATCGGGGTAGAACTCCCTTAGATTTTGTAAGGCAATGGTGGATCCTTCAGTAGAAGTGGCAATTCACCAACTGTTGTAATAAGTTTGTGGTCAGAAGTACCTAATGACGGCCGAACTGTAATTGTGTACTGGTCAGGCTTGGTGGTTATAAAAAGATCCAGAAGGGCGGCGAATTCGCCTCTCTCTGAGATTCGAGTTGATTCAATTCAATAAGCCCGCAGCTGATGGCTTATGCTTCATCTTCTCTATTTTCCTTATCGGTTTTATTGTGATGTTTGAGCCAATTGGTTTTGTGGGCATTGAAGTCTCCCAGAACTATTATTTCTGAATTGAGGTGGTCGACCTGTATTGAGTCAAACGTGGTAGCTAATATTGTAAAAAAGGTTAGGCTCTATCGCTCGGAGGGCCATAGAGGCAACATATAAACTTGGTTAATCCCTTGACGGTGAACTTGAGCCATATGACGTCAAAGTTGTTCGGTTCGAGTATTTTCTTGCGGTGACATGAAAGTTCGCTTCGGACAAAAAGGCATATTCCGGACTTATGTCGAAATCGGGTATGTAAGTCATAACCAAGATAGGGATGGATAACAGTTTACTGTTGTTGTTGTAGAATATACTTGTGTTTCTGTAATGGCTAGTATGTGAGTTCTGCTTGCTTGTAGATGTTGGTGTACCGATTTTATATTTGTATTTAGGCCTCGTATGTTGCGGAATGAAGGGCTCCCCTGGCTACCCAGCGCCCAGAGATCCGAATGGCCCGGGAGTTTACTTCGGAATATTTTGATCCTGGAAGCACCATCATATCAGTATATTCCTATTGTGCAACCCGGAGCCACCAGCGCGGAAGCTGGGCTGCCTCCACTGGAAGCATCGGCTTCAGACTCATTTCTGTGGTGGTTCCTAGTCTGACAGGGGTAAGAATGGGGTTGCTGGGTCACTCCTCAGTGATCAGCTCCAGACTTTGTACTTTGGTGTTCTATAGCCTGGAGGAGGACGATTCATAGTTATCCTTGGAATTTTGTAAAACTGCGAGTAGTATTTTCCAATACCCTCTGCTGGAGAGTTTCCATAATTTATGGGGTTCAGGCCAGTATTTATAGAGTTGCTACAGCGGACGAACCTCGGATATGTGTGGTTCCCATAGGAACGTGCCGGAGCATCGGCTTCACTCATCCGACGTTCTGTCATGTGCGTCTCGACTCTAATGCAAGGAAAAAAGTCTTCTTGGTTTCTTGGGCTCCTCACCTTCTCTCTTTCTTTCCGTCTGAATATTGAGACGTTGTCTTCATCTTTTCTATAAATGCACAAATTTGTTTCACCAGAACTGAAGGTCCTGCAGAATCTCCTAATCTACGGACAGCAATGGTAGAGTGCTTCAAGAGCACTGATAGTTCTGTGCATGCTAAAATGCTTTGAATACTATATTTGGAACAGTTTGAATGAAGATAGCCGCAAGTAGAGAGCGAATATCCTAAATTTTAAAGCGATTGTGTATGTAATCAATGTGATGATTTCATTTAATTGGAACAGTTGACAAGCACAATGGATAACTATTATAAACTGAATAGATCTCCTTGAGATCATGTTCAAATTAGTACCAGCGCAATATTTTTCCCAAAGATCTATATCTAATTTTTCAGAGAAATGGGAATTTTGCCTGTTATATAAGGGGCGAAAATAATTATAAAATTTAATATGTCCTGGCTAAAGTTCTCTATTATCGGCAGTACCGGATTGGAAGCGTGTTTCATACTGGTAATGCACTAATAACCGACAGCGACATTCAGGCCAATGATTGGCTATAACATTGATGCAGACGAACCGCCAAAATTTATTGGTGGAGAGAGCATCTAGCTCCATTTATTTACACTCATTTCCCAAAACACTTTTTGTTAGCTTGACAATATATATTTTACTAGAGTTACCTAATCTACGTAGATCAAGTTGTTGAAATAAACTCACATGACACAACGAAAAATAAAACACAGTCTGCAGATAATTCAGTTGTAGTTCTCTAAATCATCATAAGCTGTCCGGTTAATATAAGTCAAAATAAAAATTAACATTTCCTACAGGCGAAATATCTATGATTCTCCTAGGAGAATTCAAACCTTATTTCTTCTTGAGATAGGTAGATCTTTTTGTTGCTAGTATTAATATCCATCCACTCTGGTGATTAGTGTGACACAGCTCCCGCTGCCAAAACTTTTTGTGGTGAAAAAATTGCTAACAAAGGCGCTAAATCAAATAAGAAGAAAGATAAAAATTTTGATACGCCAACCCTCGCACGTCCTTTAGCAAACTTTTAATGTAACACCATCCACATTAAGCGGAGAACAATATTCATATTGCTATTCTCCAGGAGCCCAGACTAAACAAAGGAAACTACCGGTAACAAGTTAGCTAAAGCATTAAATATCATCAATATATTTGTTATCTTTCACTTTTAACATAATTTATTTTAAAAGCAATATTTCTTTTATTCACCATTTGGTAGGAAATGGCACCCCTATAGAAATTTTGCTCTTGCACAAAATATCAGCGCTAGATTAGATAAGACGATATTTCTGAAAAGACTAATAGTATTTAATTTTATTAATGACAAGAAGAATTGAACAATAAATTTACCTCCTGAATATTTAACTTATTTACGAAATAAATGATTACAAAAAGCAAATCGAGCATATCTTGTGGTTTTTCTTTTAAGGCTATAAATTTTCCGAGAAGATTATTTTTATTTCACATCTTCCACTTCAATGTGATTTATTTTTAATGGTTAGCTGTTCTCAGGGATGTGTTTATACCCTGATTATGCTAAACACAGCAGAATTTCTCAACGATGTTGAAGTAAAATGGTTTCATCTAAATTCCCTTTTCCTTCAGTGATTGTCAGATTTATTATTACATCTCAAAACGTACCGGTGTTATTTAAAATATGACTTATAAATGAATCGAAAGTAGTTTCCAATTTATATGCACAAAACTATGTGCAAAAAGTTCCTTTTGTAAGGTCATTTTGTACAAAATGTACAGGGATACCGAAATAAAAGTGAATATGCCTTATAACTGTTTTATTGTTAAAGATGGAAAAAAAGTTAAATATGAAAGTTTTTGGGATTGTGATAAATCATTCACATATCTCCTCAGCAAAATAATTTAACATCGAATAAAAAAAATATAGAATAAAATGATGATTTTCTCGCTTAGTTTTAGTTACATGATATGATTTTTCTCGCATTTTTTCGATTCTACGAAAAGTACCAGATATATTTTATATAACGTACCTTATGCAGATTTTTAATCCTTTTGTCTAAATATATTGTGAACTAATAAAAATCATTAATTAAATATCACCCTGTCGCAAGTTTGAACTTGAATTTGAAAAATGTTCTATAAACATTCACTGTTAGTTATAAACAATTTGAGAGGTCGACGGGAGCGACTTTAATCCTTAATGATGCAGCCATCAGCATTTTGTAACATATAAATACGCAGGCAAACGCCGAGTTAATCAGGCTTTTGGGTCTCTCAAACCGCTCAATTTAGTCGCTGGGCAGTACACAGGTACGTTCACTTCTAGTTGTTCTATCCCACAACCCCCATAACTGAGAACACTTATGCACAGGTATAAGGTTGTCAGGTCCTTACCTAACCTGGGTGAACGTATGCATAGGTATACGGCATTCGGGGGCTACTAAAAAGTATAGGGAGAGTCGAATTTATGAAGTATCAGAACTTTTAGTGAAGGGATAGTTTTTGGGGACTTTCAAAAAGTAGTGAAAGTACCTTAGCAATTTGTGATAACCTAAAAAGACTTACCTTATAAATATCATAACAAATACCTAAATAAAAGACAACCCGCTCACATAAACTTTATTAAATAAACAGTGACGTCACTATGCCAAGTAAACTTTAAAATAAGCCACCCACGTTTGCCAAGTGGTTTAATTTGAGCGTCGTGACACTCATACTTCTTCTACGTCACATCTAAAATAGTGACGCCAAGCAATTTAGTGTTAATTGGGCCTAGTGCCGCCATCTTAATGAATTTACGTCACAACAACAGTAATAACTTAAATTAAACATCAAAATCAAGTAAATCATTAAATAATTAAACATTTAATAAATGCAGGCTAGGTCAGTTTAGCTATTGCATAAAATCTAAGCACATATTGGGTTCGAATCACGCGCCAAGGTACGGCCAAGTGCTTCCATCTACGGACGGTCGGCGTCACCAAAGACAGAGTACGGACACGTGCTGCATCCACGGACGCTCGCCGAAGTACGGGCGGTCGACATCACAAGCGCCATCTAGGGGTCCTGGTTCATACCTGGAAAGAAAAAAAGAAAGAAGGTAACGACGTTGTGGGAGCTGCTTTATTTTTGGCGAAGGTGCTAGTCAGTACCGAAAACACAAATATGGTTAATTATATGGAACCGACATCAAAATGGAGCAATACAACAGATTTGTATAGGAGAAACTAAAGGAAACCATGGAGCAAGCAGGAGAAACAAGTGAAGAGGACGAAGAGAGGAAAAATATAATTATATGGAACAAGTACTCAAGTAAAAGAAGAATTTAAGCAACTAAGAAAACAAAACACAAAAACTAGGAGAGACCCGAAGCCTCAAAATGTAAATAGTGTAAATATAAAACCCAAGTGCTCATAGAAAGTGATATATACAAGGCACTTAGGAGGCTAAAATATTAATAAGAAAAATATAAAGTGAAACATAGAAAATATAGAGTGAAACATAGCATAATATAAGCTCGAGTATTAATAAGATAAATATATAAATAAAAACACTTAGGATGTTAATAAATTGAATATAGACTAATAAACATTATATAATATAATAGGACATTGAAGGATTTATGAGGAAAAATGAAGTTAGAAGAATGAATTAGGTGAATATTAGCGAGAAGAGTAGTAAACTATGTATGCAAGCTAAATAGGTGAGGCAAATCTGAAGATATATACAGTAAAGCACAAGTTGTAATATATGAATGAGTTGCCATTAAAATTGTGTATTGAAAGTATATACAGGAGGAATATATACGAGGAAGTATTATAAAATAAGGTGTTCTCCGGCCTAAATAAAACTGCAACGATGGATGGTCTAAAAGATAACGTCACAGCAAAAAATTTAGGCATGGAAAAGTTGAGCATATAGGGACTGAAGTAGCTTCGCTGACGTTGAAGGAAGTTAAGCAAATATTTTGATATCCGAGAAGATCAAGGGCAAAGTACCCAGGTGAAATGTTACGTAAGCAAGAAATGTTTATGTAAAGCATGAAGAATATAGAAGAAGCAGAAGCATACATAAGTTGTTTATGTAAAGTGAGAAGAAATATAGAAGAAGTTGTTTTAGTGAAGAAATATATAAGCAAAAGTTGTTTATCTAAGGCAACGAGGGAAGAGATAATGTGGGAACTACATGCTTCGCCTACATGTGGTCATTTAGGTCTCACCAAAACAATAGACAAGATAAAAAACAGATTTTTCTGGACAGGGATGTACAAAGATATTGAAAAATATATAAAAGGATGCCCAGAGTGTCAGGCGAGAAAAGGACAGCAGTATAGAAAGACACCAGGCCTTCTACAACCTATCAAAGTAGGACTAATATTCGACAAAGTGGGAATTGACCTATTGGGTTCTTTTCGAAGAAGTAACCAAGGGAAGACAATGATAGTAGTAGCAACGGATTACGCCTCAAGATATGCAATAACAGCAGCTCTGCCTAATGGTAAGGCAGGCCCTGTAGCAAAATTTTTATTAGAAAAGGTATTATTATACATGGAATACCAAGGACTTTATTGAGCGATAGAGGGAAAGCTTTCCAATCAGAATTAGTACGTGAGGTAGGAATCATAATGGGGGTAAGAAGCCAATTCACCACTGCATACCATCCCCAATGTAACGGGTTAACGGAACGACTAAACAGGACTATTGCAGATATGCTGGCAATGTACGTCAATACTCAACAAACAGACTGGTGCTCATATATACCATTCATAACGTTTGCCTACAATGCAGCCATACAAGACACAACAAAGTACAGCCCATTTATGCTTACATTCGCCAGAGAGCCTACCCTCCCAGTAGAAGCAGCGTTAACAGATAGTGAAATACAAACAGACTCGTTCCAAATCAGAGAAAAGGCGTTGGCAATACGGGCAATCGCAGTAGAAAATATAAAGAAAAGTCAAGGAAAATATAAAGTACGATTTGACGACAGGCATAGAGAATTAAAGTTTCAAGAGGGGGACAAAGTAAAAATATTTATCCCTATAAGAAAAGTAGGGCGCAGTGAGAAATTATTATTAAGGTGGTTTGGGCCCTACAAAATAGTAAGAAAGATGGGAGAGGTAAACTATGAAGTAGAGAAAATTGGAGGAAAGAGAAAGGTTACAGATACGGTACATGTCAGTAGAATGTTGCCATATTATGACCCATGGACAGAGTCTACTCCTATTAGTAACGACGACGTCGAAATAGGAGACACCAATCAGGGAGAGGAAAATATGGGAGACATAACAGATATTCAATTATATACCCAGGAGGTAGATGAGGAAACTAGAAATAAACGGGAACACGAAGACTTTGAAAATAGAGTCCGAAAATTGTTAGGAGTAAAATAAAATCTCAGAATAAAAATATAAGGCACTTAGGAGTTAAGAGAAATTATTAAACGGTATATATAGAATAAGAAAGTACAAATAAGGTATAGCCAAAAAGTATATGAAACTAGAATAGTTAAATGTTACATAGAAGGGTCCTTTTAGGGGACTAAATAGAATAAAACTATGTGGAGAAAGTATATATAGAGAATACAGGAGGTAAATATAAAGATAAAGGGTTGAATCAGAGGAATAAAGCATATACATAAATCAAGCAAATGCTACTGACTAATGGAGGTCATTGACAATATGAAAGAAGTATATACAAGGATGATTATTATAACAATTTTAAAATATCCAGGCCTAAAGAATGCAAGAAAAACGTTTTTTAGGAGCGTTTCCAGTTTACATTTAGACGCCAAGAAGATAGATAATATGTGTGCCAAAATACACGAGCTGCTTAGGGTGACTACCAGAAAAACACATTTGGTACCATAAAGGCTTAAAAAGGAAATATGAAGGGCACAGACCCCAAGTAAAAGGACGATAAAGAAATGTGTATGTAAATCATAGATAGAGAATAAAGAAAAAATGGTTCTAACTAAGAAGTTATATACATAGAAGATACCGTAAATAGGAAAAACTAGTATAATGTATGTAAAAAGTAAATTTAGGAAGCATAAGACAAAATAGAAATATATAGAAGTATATCTAAAGCAGACAATGGCAATATCAGGATAAAATAAATATGTATATATAAAGTTAGCAAACCTATCCTGGCAAGTTGATAGCAGTACCATTATCTCAGTGACCCAAATGAATCAAATAGAGGACATCATCTGGAAGCGGAGAGGAGAACTCTGCTGAAGTCAGATCCGGAAAATACATACACCTAAAAAATTAAAAGCAAGTTCGGAAATAAATAATAACAATATGTAAATAAATATGTAACGAGAAAGCACGAAAAAAAGGCTATAATATAATTAAATAAATATAGGTATATGTAGATATGCAATATCAAAAAGAAAAGGGATAAATAAAGGGGACATAATGTTATATAAATATAAGGATAGTAAATAAGTTAAATAAGTAAAAAATAAATTGTCCACAGGGTATTATTGCATTGGCCACACGCAGGAAACGGCCAAGAGGTGGAGATATCCGCGGGAGCCACATGGAAGTTACTACCAGAAACAATAGCATATGAGGGAACCGTCCCGTTAACCTACAGCATACCATGGCGGGACAACACAGAGACCTCTCCAGCCTTTAAATTCGGATGCCTAGAAGACGGAGAAAACTGTAAAAGACTAAAATATATGGAAGAGATATCAGTAGCACTGGACAAAGAGTTAAATAGTTTAATAAATAGTTGGAATATAACTAACCTTAAAAAACAACCAAGATCTAAAAGAGCCATCTCTTTATCCTTCATCGCAGACGGTCTCAACTGGTGTTGTGGAGTCGCAACCCAGCAAAAATTGGACTCCATGGTCATGGATGCCTAGGATCTAAGGCAGCGGATGAATTCTATAACTAATGGTCTGGATTCAACACTGACAATCCTTGGGCAACAATCCAGTAGCATGGAAAAGACACAACAGGAGACGGCAAAATCACTACAAAAAACAGAAGAAAAAATTAAATTTTTAGAAAACTATGCTGAAAATATAAATAACCACATGATATCAGAAGAACAGGTACAACGAAACGTGGTACTTGGAAGTCTGAAAACAAACTTAGATTTATCAAAAAAAATATATTAAGGCTCACAAGAGCTATACATAAACAAGATATATTTTATGCTTGTAAACACCACCAAATCCCGATATCTCTAATAAAACCAGATATCCTAAGAGAAGACCTGGTAAAGCTTAACAGTGAGATAAACAAAAAAATGCACAACCTAGCAATACACTTTCACGACGTAACCAAATACTATGAGTTACCAATAGCCGAATGCAGTCTAACAAGCGATACAATAATAATACATATAAAAGTACCTATAAAACAAATCACACATCAATGGAAAATGTTTGAACTAATAACATTTCCATTTGCTTGGCATGGGCAAACATGTATTATTGAACATGATACGTTGTACCTGACAGTAACAGAAAATAATATAAACCATAATCAAGAAACAAGGCAAATAACAGGAACTGGGCTACATTTATGCAACCCTTATAATAACAAACTATGCTACCTACCTAGATTTGCAGGAGGGGTCCTTCAAGGTCCAGCATGCTCTACAAAATTATTCCAGGGTACTACAGTACAGGACTTGACTTCACATTATCCGATGAGGTGCCATAAATCTAATTTACTCCTAATCACAGAACTCGAGGACGATGAATTCATGATAACACATTCACAGGAAAATATGACGCTTCAGTGCAATGACCAAATTGTACCCATGGACCATAATGTGTCAGCTCCAGGAGCCCTTAAAGTTTATATCCCGTGCCACTGTAACCTAAAAGCGAGTAAGAGCGTAATAATCCCGCAAAGGTTCCCGTGTAAAACTGAAAGCCGGCAGGTAGCAATAACCCACGTCTTACCGGCTGCATGGACAAATTTAAAATCTTTTATACTCAACCCTCTTTTAATAATCAAACCTACCAAGTTTCACAACATGGCAGAATGTATAAATCATAATTGGTCTTTGACCATCCCACAGTTAAATCTAACTTCCAGTAAGGAAACCCTGCAAAATATCGCGCAAGAAATTAAGCATTTACAACAAATACCCCCTACATATCATTGGCAAATAGAAAATCAGGGTATAATGTTCACATGGAATGTAATATTGTCAATAATACTTGCTTACGTGATATTTCATAGACGAATTCCAGGACAACTAGCAGTCATTCAATCTGCAGCAGCCCAATCCAATCAGATAAAGGATAGCCATAATGCTTTATTTATTTCCACAAGCATTGCTTTTGCACTGTTCTTATTCTACTTTATATTTAGGTTCTGGAAATACCTGAAAGAAAGAAGACTACGACAACAAAACGAGAGAAATAATGGCCACACACAACTAGACAAGACAAGTAAATATTAATCCACATCAAAACTATGTATTGCGCATTCACAAAAGGACAGAGGACGGCCACTTTCAGTGCAGCTTCCAGGAAAGGCCGGAACCACGCCACGAATCTACAAATGAAGGCAACCTGCAAAATATATAATACAGTATAATGTAACATATCAGCATATATATTTAATACTCCGTAGGCATATAAGTAGCAATAATTAGATTCGTTATATGGGCTACACAGAGAAAAAGAAAACAAACGGATAATAAATGATTTTTAATTCTTTAAAAGTAGACATGGACCATAGGTCTCCGGGGCCTAACAAATATGCTAATGTATAATAGGTGACGAAATACCGCACCACAGTAGAGTTCCTGGTGACCGAATGGTAAAAGTGGTGGCCAGGAATCCTCTGCGGCAACCTTTATAAAAGTAAATTCAAACCGCAATCCCTAAAAAGAGAAAAAATAAGGAGGCATTACTACACAACATTAGGGAAAATAATAGAAACCTACCACAGGGAGATCTGGGAATCGGCGAGCAATGATGGCCGCATAACGGCGGCGATAAAGTCGGCCTTAAACAAGAAAAAATGGGGGAAATATACAATAATAAGCCTCATAAAAAATATTAATTATTACTTACAATTGGGAATTGGTGCCATATTTTTTTTTCTTTAATGGGTGAACTAATAGAAACAAAGGCCAAGCGTAAAATAAAATATATAGTAATAAACGCATGGGTTTGCAAAAATGCACAAATCGATATTTGTTAGTATAGGTGATTTATAGTAATACAGGGCCGCAATGAGTTGCTTTTTAATGCCAAGGAAAAAAATTCATTATCTTTATAGATATACCGCACTAACAGTCCTTTTCCAAAAAACTAACAGCTCTAAAGACAATGAATTAATGTCACCTCTGTTGGGATGGACGCATCTTAATAGAGGAGATATCATATGAAAGGCATCTTATTGTCCATAGACATAAAAAACCTAGTTTTAAAAAATGGTATTATAGCCAGTATAAAAAGAATGCAATGTTCTCAAAACGGATAGGTTTGCACTAGATAAGGTATAATAGATAAATAAGCTTAAAAAAATCAAATCGAGAGAGTTTTTATCATATATAATTAGTAATAAGGTAAATAACAGAACCGTATTTAAATAATACGTTTGTCACGTAGTTGCTTTATTAACACAATGAATATTAAGACGTAACACTTTATTGGCCATAGAAGCAAATACATTTTGAAATAATACATCTCTAGTAAACAGCCGGGTTTATCAAATTATGATTTTGTTAATAAGACAACAAAAAACGTCATAAATAAGAAAACATAGGATAAGATTATAACATTGTTAGTATAACTTGTAAAACTATTTTTCTTTTGTTACATGTACCTATATAACTAGCACAAAGAGCGAGGCAAACCACTACATGAATTGGAAATGGGTGGATCTAAGCCAGAACAAGTCCACTGACGAAATATATATTTAATTATAATAAATTCAGGTGCAATACAGTATGTCTTCTCGAATTAAGGTCGGTTTTCTCTCTTTTAAAGCCAATAAGTCAGGTCAAAACGTTGGGGACCAATGTTATCAGGGAGGGGGAATGTGTGAACTAATTAAAATAATTAATTAAATATCACCCTGCCGCAAGTTTAAACTTGAACTGGAAAAATGTTATATAAACATTCACTGTTAATTATAAACAATTTGAGCGGTCGACGGGAGCGACTTTAATCTTTAATGATGCAGCCATCAGCATTTTGTAACATATAAATACACAGGCAAACGCCGAGTTAATCAGACTTTCGGGTCTCTCAAACCGCTCAATTTACTCGCTGGGCAGTACCCAGGTACGTCCACTTTTAGTTGTTCTATCCCACAACCCCCATAACTGAGAACACTTATGCAAATGTATAAGGTTGTCAGGTCCTTACCTAACCTGGGTGAACGTATGCATAGGTATACGGCATTCGGGGGCTACTAAAAAGTATAGAGAGAGTCGAATTTATGAAGTATCAGAACTCTAGTGAAGGGATAGTTTTTGGGGAGTTTCAAAAAGTAGTGAAAGTGCCTTAGCAATTTGTGACAACCTAAAAAGACTTACCTTATAAATATCAGAACAAATACCTAAATAAAAGACAACCCGCTCACATAAACTTTATTAATAAAATAGTGACGTCGCTTGCTAGACGAACTTTGAACTAAGCCTCCCTCGAGAAGACATGCATTTCATATTAATTGGGTATAGTGTAAACTCTTAATTCATCTATAATCTTAAACACGCCTTTATTAGTATACAAGCTAACCGTTGTTAAGTTTGTTTGTAAATAAACTTGTTATTGTTTTTATCGATGTGTCTCCTTTATTATCTCTTCTCAACTTGACGTAGTGCGTTCCTAAATCTGAGTTACTCTCCTACACGCTAAGTAAGGCGTGTCGGCACAGATAAAAAATACAAATCGTGACAATATTTTAAACGTAACTATGCAGGTTGCATTCAAATACATGCTAGCTTTTATAATTTTCATGGTAGGTAAGTCAAAGTTAATTTCAGGATTAACAGCAATACTTCGCTCGCGGTGAATTTATAATTTTATTTTTATGCAAAATAAGTTTTTCTCGGAAAAATTCACAGTCCTTCACAGAGATGCCCCCGGTTGCCTTGAAAATATATAATTATATATTATAAACAGGAGTGTTTATAATACATTTAATTAAAGAAATGCATTTTTTATATTAATATTAAACATTATCATAATTAAAAAAATAATAATAAAAATGTACAGATATGAAGACCAAAAAGTTACTCTCCACTTGTAGATAGAAAAGTCTATTAATATACAATTAGCCATAACATTACTGTAATATTTTTAACATATTCTGATTATTTTAGTGTAACTTTTTTGAATTTGCGTGTGTTCTAAAATGGCATCAACCAGTAAAGTAAAGAAAAATCCTGTCGGCAGATGAATTACAACAAGTGGCTGACGATATTATGAAAAAGGGATTAGAGACAGATAGTGTCTTTTCTGATGCTAAGAGCGAGCCCGGTGATCACGAAAGTGTGTCGGAACAAGAAGGCAGCGATATGGTCCGGGAGCTGGCGACACTAAATTTTGTAAGATTTCATAACGATTAGTTCTACTTTTTCTGTATCATCTCGAAGCTATAAAAACCTAAAATTGACTTCTGCAAGGGTAACAGCGGGGCACTGATTGACCGCGATATGTTAATTACGTGAAAAAAAAGTTTAATTGTTGAAAATAATAAAATATGAAACCTTATCAGTTATTTAATAACATTTAAACAAGACATGAAACGGCCTCCTGCCACTTTTTCGGTAGACCTATATACTCCTGCCATAATCTTACTTGGCTAAAAAAAATTATCAATTGATATAAATCAAATTTTGAAAGTATTTCATCGATAATTAAGGTAACTAAAAAACATATCCTGCCAGTCATTTGATGGAACCTGGCTTCGGCAGGAGCTAGTAAATTAATAGGGTCTTGACATAATTACAGAAAGGAATTTATTTGGTCGCGTCAGAGTTAGAAGTAAAACTTCTTAACGCTCGTCGGGAATAAAATTTGAGGGTAGCGACACACGTCGAGAGATCGCGGCGATAAAAAGCGTTACGATATTTTATTGTGATATCGTTGTTGTGATATCTTTGTTAGCTTACAAGCAACAAATATGGGATTTGCTCTATTACCTTACAAGACATAAGCGAAACTTTTATGATGATTTTTTTTTCATTTAGGCATTCGCTTTTTGTTAATTATTGAGTGGTATATTTAAAAAAAAAACTACTTTTTAACCAAATCCGTTACGATGTGTATAAGGCTAGGTCCTTTAAGTTTCGGAAGTTTCACTTCAGATAGGCGCACATTGTGCACACGCTTTTTTTTATTTATTTGAGCACAAAACATGTAATATTAAAAAATTTATGGACATGTATCTTCGTCAATATATTCATAAACGCTTTCCACAAGAGTGAATATATCATCGGTTTCAGAATCCTCACTATCGCTGGAACCACTGTCACGATGCATATATGCTCCATTTTATCATCGTCATCTTGTTCTTTACTGACCGTATTAGATTCTGTAAAATAATTATAAATAATTTGAATATTAGTGGCATTGTCAGTAAAGAAAATATTATTAACCGCGTCGTCGGTTTCAGCAATTTCATCAACAATTATGTCGCTGATTGAAGTTGGTAACTGGTCACCCTCAAACCATATAAGAACTGGTGCTAAGAACAACGTTGGGTGTTGGAAGTGTGCATCACACCACACACTGGAAATATAAGCAGCCCTCAGAATTTGTTGTTGTAACTCCGCTTTACACAGGGGTAATACGGATCCATCAAAACTTGTCGACTGTAGTTTGAGCTGTTCCTGGGTGTCGCTGAATTTATACGTTTTCATGAACGTAGCTAAGCGTACTTCATTCACACTATTCATTGTCTTAAAGCCGTACAGGTCACAAATGAATTTCTCTAGAGTATCAAAAATGTAATTTTTATCAATATCTGGCTACTTGTGCATATTGGAAAATGTATTAATAAACTGTGGAGAGTTCTCTAGAAATGTAAAAGGTCGCTTCTTGCCTTTCTTAAGATACGCTGGATTGAAGTCGCATTCTGTGAATGCGTGAAATGCTGGAAGTGAGCGACTTAAATCTGGACCCAATAATTCATATAACTTGTTGACATTCATGTACTCTCATTGTTTCCAACACCTACTTTTAACCAGATTTTTACATTTTCGTTGGGGAATTTCATGTTGCCGAGTGCAATGAGCAAAATATCTGTGTCGGAACATCTTATAACAACATTGGAATCTTGTTCAAATTTCCAAGCATGGAAGAATACTTTCGTGTCCGATTCTTCATGTGCAGGACATGCTAAATTCGCTTCCTCAGTTCTCAAAACCGTACCATTCACTTCCTCGTACTTGTAACACGTTTCATAATTACCATATATTGTCTTATTTTTTATGAATGGTGCCATTGCTGGATTCCTCCAATCTTCTAAAATGAATTTCACCAAGGCTTCTTTAAAGTTGATACTCTTCAGTACTGTGGAAAAGTCTGCAGGTCGTGTTTGTTCTCCACCGGTGATTTGATACCTTCATTTCTACTCGTTCCACGTAGAGTATGCTCATTATCTTTAATCAAAGGAGAGAAATATTGATCGAATGTAATTATGATAGTACGTGCTTTATTTCCCGTGAACATTTGCAAGTTTTTTTAACACGATCTCTCACGCGTCTGACGTCATGTGTGGCAAATGTAGCATGCACTTTTTCGTGATTTGATACCCCATAATAGGAAAACAGAAACATTTTCAATGTTAAAAAATATGTAATATGTATATAATCAATAGATCAATTGTTTATACTTAATTTGTAACACCAGATGTTGAAGTCTCTGATAATGATTGTACACTGCTCGTAGAGACGGAACCATTACCCGATTTTTATATTTCGCTTTTAATGCTGTAAAATTACTAAAACACTTGGAATGATAGCCTTCCATGTCAGATAAAGCCGATGGTAATTTCACATCTTTTCCTTGATAATTATTTTTCTGATGAATTTCAAAAATTTCCGCGCATCAAACGTTCTTGTGTAAAGAAAATATTTTTTTCTTTTTTTGATTTGCAAGAAACAAAAACTGGCTTGAGTTTTCAGTTTCACGTCTGTTAGGTATCACTGCACCAAGCGAACTAAACATCAGCCATACATATGGAACCCAAAATGCCCAAACATCTGTCTCGCATCAGACCCCATTGTGTACAGAAGGACGTCCAGGTAAGACCCTTTTTCAGGTGCTCATTTCAAATGTCCGTAATGCGTAGATACCTGTGTATGTAAAATTACTCAATGTCTAACGCATTAACAACCTTTGGATTTGGAATTTGGAAGCCTAAAAATGGTGAATATATAAAGGTGTTTGCGCTCAACAATTTTGCTTCTGCCGAAGCCAGGTTCCATTAAATCATTGACAGGATATTGTTATTGATGAAATACCTACGAAAATTTTTGTTTAACTTTTATGATTTATATCAATTGATATTTTTTTTAACATAAATAAAATTATGGCAAGAGTACATAGGTCTACCGAAAATGTCGCAGCAGGTCATTTTATGTCTGATTTAAATGTTATTATGCATTTGCAATTTTTTTTCAATATATTTGGTATGGCGCTGTCAACTGTTGTCCCGCTAACGAGATGGCAGGAGTTCGTTTTCTTGATCAGTGATATTAATATTACAATATAAAGGATAAATCAAGTTTTATGAAATGTGACAAGAAAAAGTGTCGCCAGCTCCCGGACTAATATAGAACTAGAAAATTGGGCGATGTCGACTAATATGAGTGAGCAGAGTGAAGAAACGGTTGTCGAAAGGGAATCAAACTATTTTTATGGAAAAAAACAGACAGAAATGGTCTAAAAACCCTCCTGCACCAGGTCGCACACGTGCGACAAATTTAATTTCCCATTTACCTGGGTTGAGAGGGGAATCTTTTGAGAAGCAACCTGCTGAACCAATAGTAGCTTGGAAATGTTTTATTGATGACCAGATATTGGAGAAGCTAGTTATTGAAACAAAAACACGTATTACAAATATGGTCGCCAATTATAGTTTTTCAAGTCTTTGTTGCCAGTTTATCAATCATGTTGATAAAGTGGAGCTAAGTGCATTTTTTGGACTTTTGTATTTAGCTGGCGTCTTTAAAACCAACAACGAAGACCTTCAATCGCTGGTCGCAACGGATGGAACGGGTCGCAATATTTTTAAAGCAGCAATGTCTTTGAAGCGTTTTATTTTCTTCTCACGGCCTTGCGCTTCTATGATAGATCCACTAGAGAAGAGAGAATCAATAATGGAGACGCTTTGGCACCGATTTCTGAAGTTTATGAAATATTTATTGATAATTGTAAATCAAACTACAGTTGTGAGGAATACATGACGGTTGATGAAATGTTCATTGCATTTCGGGGACGGAAGTTACGTAGGTACCTTAAAAATAAGCCAGAAAAGTATGGATTGAAAATGCAGTGCCTATGTGATGCAAAACCGCATTATTTATTGAATGCATTTATTTATACAGGGAAAAACCATACCTACGACCGTACCAGAAAACTAAGTATACCCACTTTGGACGTAATGAGATTAATTCAGCCAGTTGTAAATACCAACAGAAATGTTACAGGAGATAATCCGTTCACCTCTTATGAACTAATAACTGAACTTACTAGACAAGGATTAACTTACGTTGGTACCGTAAAAAAAAAAGAGGGAATTGCCTCCTGCGTTTCTTCCTCATAAAGACAGGTCTGTTAATTCACATCTCTTTGGATTCACCAGTAATGAAACACTTGTTTCGTATGTGTCTCATAAAAACAAGGCCGTTTTATTTTATACACTATAATAGAAAATAAGCCAGAGATCATACACTTCTTTCTATAACGATACCAAGGGTGGTGTTGATGCTCTGGATAAACAATGTGCACGTTATAAAGTAAGGAGAAAAACACGAAGATGGCCACAAGCAATATGGTTCAGAATAAAGGATATAGCTGGTGTAAATGCCAATGTTATTTTTAACTGTGTGGCAGGAAACCAAACAATAGATAGAAGAAACTTTTTAACAATGTTGGGGAGGCAACTAATTCAAGAACACTCTGAACGCAGCGCCGTGTCCAAGATAAAATATTACCAGAAGAGCTGCGCTCTCTCATAAACAAGATAGGCAATATTGACGAAACAGAACCTATGGTAGCTCAACAACCACCTGTTCAGGGACGAAAAAGGGGAAGATGTTACTTATGCCCTTATTCACTGAAGAACGAATCAGTTATGCGCAATTTGTGTCATCACTATATTTGCAAAATTCACAAGCATACAATGGTTATGTGCGACAACTGCTTAGAGAAGTAAATATTTTTTATATTATTTTGCTGAACGTTATAGCTCTCAGTTTTTTGTGCTGTATTAATTTATTATGCCCCTTATATTACAGTGTTTTGTAAACTTTCAATAATACGTTTTTAATACCAAAAAGGTTTTGAGATGAGTATTTTTTTTAAATATATATTTTTGTCATGATTTTTTTTGTTGTATAGTTGTTCATTTTTTCTTAATAAAAGTTACAAATTCCGCTATATGCTGTGTTTTTTTAATTTAGTATATAAAAAATATAATACTCTAACACATTTTATCATCTTCACAGCTATTCCTTCTTTTTTGGCGCCAAAAAAAACACAGGCTCCAGAATGACCCTACCATACCATGAATGTTACAATTTTTTACCATATCAGTTAAAAGTTAATATTTTAGTATTGAAAATACTTTTAGTATTGAAAATACTTCTGGGCGCATGTATATGGGACCCGTCTTTGTAAAATCGACAGATAACATGCGGCTTGGTACGGTCCGGGTTCAATAATCTGTCTAGTCAACATGTAACTCGTTATTTTAGCACCGCGCTAGGATAAGCAAGGACGTTCGATGGCCGAAATGAGGTAGAAGCATTGACTTATGGTAGAAGTGGTAAATAAAATGATCAGTGGCTCTGAAACAATAAGTATAAAACATGATACTATAAGTAATTTAAATAAATCTTAGAAAAGCAGTACGGATGGGAATAAATAAATAAAGAAAAGTTTGTACAACCGGAACCTAACCTAAATGAAATTAATAACTGGATATGCCAGGAAAACGCTCCCATGGCCATAAATAAGTACTTAACCAGCTATACGGACAGTTTATCTCATAGTTTCGAATTTCAGGCCCGATTTTGGGTAGCCTTGTGCGCTATTTTAAAGAAATTTTGTTTGAATATATTTTTAATTTCCTAGAAGTACTATTTCATAAAAACAAATTTGATAGATTTGGTTAGTTTGGGTTAGTCGTCCAATCAACTTTCGGTTAGTTTCACTTAGTCTCAACTTATTTTTTCAA